>APFE031125787.1:21300-33828 GCA_000404065.3 Pinus taeda | reverse complement strand
ATAGCCTTAAATTACCCTATTATTTATATATATATTTGTTGAACTTCTATAAATATATATTATTTAATATTAATGTAGTTTATAATTTATGTATTAATGTATGGAACAACTCCTTTAACTTTGATTTGAATTTAGTTAATTAGGTACTTTTATAAAACTAACTAACTATTGATATATATTAGCTTTGTTTATAATGTATTTTTTAATATACATTTATAATTATATGTGGTTAAAAATGGTCCATTTACTTTTGTTCTAATAATAATTTAACTAACCAAGTTTCCTTCTTTTTCTTTTTTTTAAATAAGGGTTATAACCCTAATCCGGTCCTAACTAGCCAGTCAAATCTAGTCGTTGTCTATATAGCCGTTGGAGTTTCTGCTCTATTTATTTAACATGCAATTCCTGATCTGCTCATTCAACTTATACTGACGATGAACCACACTAGTTGGTTTGAAACGCGTCGACAAATGAAATTTCTTGTGATGTACACCGAAAAATCTCTCATAAAGTTAATATGGATCACAGAAGCCTCAACTCAGCAAAACAAAGTTTCTTGGAGAATTTGGGTCAATACCTGGTTTCGGCTCTTGAATAGAGTAATGGTGACTATGCACTGTTTGTAGGAAGTGCACATGACTAGAAGGAGGTCTGGAGTTTCAGCAACTTCAGTAAGTTGGCAGTTGGACGTGTGTTGACGGTTGCACGTACTCTAGTGCTTGCATGGAGGTCTGAGCGGTCTTTTTCCACGATAAAACAAAAAACAATGAGTTTTTAGTTTTATTCGTAAAGTCAATGATTTTGGCGTGTACACTGGGAAAAGGAAACTTGGCATTGAGAGGGGGATGTGACATTTTGTTGTTTAGTGGGAGGCAATAAGCGAGATCGTATCGCACTGCTTTTGGGATAACGTGGTTTTGGGGGAAGGCCGCTCGATGCCATTCATCGAGCACCACGTAGCGATGGGGTGAATAGTAAAACAACCCATATCATGCGGGTAAAGGTCGGCCTTCGGAGGCCACCCGATATGAGCGTCCACCGTTGGATTAACTGGGGTCATATTGCACGGTGATCAGGGCGATGGTTTGATGTGAGGTTTAATGGAGGGGCCCGACGAGGTTTTAATGGGCACATGGATTAATTAATCATTGATTAGGGAGGCTTAATGACGTCGGGAGTGATTTCATTGGTGGGGACATATTATTAATTAATCACTAATTGATTAATTAACCTCTTTTAACTCAGCGGTAGGTCACGGTTATTAATTAGTCGTTGATCGACTTAACTAATCCTTTAATCAGTTTATTAATTAAGTTTATATTTCAAACTTCAAGGCAGGATATTACCACATGGGTTTTTAATAAAACATACGGGAAAGGGGTGTTTTTGGGATTTAATATATAAAGTTAGAATTTAATATGAAGTGGAACCGAAAGAATGGATTGTGCTAAGTATAATGTTTTTTGAAATTTATTTACTTTTCACATGGAAACATTATAACTTAGGCTAAATGCGCATTTGTGGGTTTTTGTGAAAAAAGGGGTTTGCTTGGGGGTGATTACTTTCCCTCGACAAATGGTGCTTTTACCTTAGAAAAAGGGATTTTTTAGGAGAAAACGAATGAATTGAAGGGGGTGAATGTTTGTGAGGGGGATTTTAGTACTTAGGACCTATAAGTTATTGGGCTGAGGGTCCAGCCCCTCCAGAAGTCAAAGAAATGCTCTGAGCCCCTTTAACTTAAGGTTTTAGGTACTTTTGACTTTGTTTATGGGAAATTAGTAAAACTAAGGGTAAAATGAATGGGGGAATTAATCACTTGACTTTGTGTAAATGCTCAATTATCATCCATACTTTAGCAACTTGATGATGAAAGTAAATGATATGATTTTATCTAACCATTCATCACAATTCTACAACCATGCAACTACTTACCCATCTATTCATCCTACAAATTTTTCTACTCTTTATTAGGGTGCACTCAAGCTGGCAAACCCTTGTTAAAACATTTTATTTTTGTTTACAATGGAAATCTATCTAATTCTATCCTTATTACATCCAAAGGCCCAAATTAAACTGTGGGGCTCCTTTTATTCACTCTACCTATCTACTTATCTGCCAAGATTAAGCAGTTTGGTTAGATTTTATTCGCTATCTATAAACATGAAATTGAAAGCATGAAATAGCCAAGCTTAAACTGTTTGGCCATCCATGGATTGTGGCAAAGGTAACAAGTTGCACACAATCATTATTATGCATAAAAAGTAAATGGTAGTGGCATTTGGACTTGCATACTTTTATGGTCTTTTTCTTTTTTCTTGGGGTTCATTTTTTTATCTTTTTTGACCTTTTTTATTCTTTTTGTCCTTTGATTTTTCTTTTAGGACATACCCTCTTTACATTTTTTAATTTTTTTCATTTTTTGAATATGGAAAACATTTGCAGAAAGCAAAGGTGTGTACATATTACAGATTTAGCCTCAGCCATTCAAAAATTATGACTCCTATTGGTATAGGAACATAACAGTGGCTCCACTTGGGGATGGCATTTCCTAGTGAAATTTCAAGAACTAGTATATCAGTGGCCTTCTGAATTACTGTGATTTTACTCTGCAACTTTCCCTTTTTACTTTTCTGCTTTATTGATATTTATGACATTGAAACTTTTGAAGCTTAGGGCCTTCTCTTCGGGCTTCAACTCCAAAATTTACTATCCAATCAACACTAAACTTTGTGAAAGATATAATATGTACAAGTGATTAGTGGAATTGGTGACTGGGATCTATATAGTTCTTAAGATTCAACCATTAACTGGTCCTCCTTCTACTTCAGCACCATCCAATTCTTTGATAAAATAAGCATTATTACCTCTGAAAGCATAAATAATGTAACGGCCTTTCCACAGGAAGTCAAACTTCCCATGTTTGCCTTTTTCCTCCCTTCTTGAGTCCCATTTCAAAACTTTATCTCCTAGATAGAAATCTTCTGCCTTGGTTCTTTTGTCAAAAGCCTTTTTGACTTTCTCCTGCACAATTTGGGATCGGATATACACCTCCTCCTTGGTCTGCTGCAAGTGTATTGTCTGGTTGATCCTCCTTTGAATGTCATTCGGCTCAACCTATGCTTCTTGGAGCAATTTCATTACTGGTGTTCCCAAGGAAGATGGGAAGACAACCTCCATTCCATAGACTAATTGGTAAGGACTGGTACCAATGGATTTCTTAGTGGTCAGTCTATCTAACCACAAGGCATTTACTAGCTTCTTATTCCTTGTCTTCTTATTATCTTCCAGCAGCTTTTTGATGATATTCACTAAGCTTTTGTTACAAGACTCTGCTAATCCATTTCCTTAGAGATAGTAGGTAGTGGAGTGACCTAGGGTTATATGATATTTGTTGTAGAAATCAATCATCCTCTTTGATTTAAAGTCTATTGCATTTTCTGTGATGATCTTGGTAGGGCAACCAAATCTGGACAGAAAGTTGGCCTCAAGGAAAACTATTATGACAGTATCAGTAGCTTGTCTTGAGGGTATGGCTTCTATCCAGTTCGTAAAGTAGCATGTGGCAGTCAAGATCCATCTATGTTGGGCAAAGGTAGAGGGATGAATTTCACCAATGAAGTCAAGACCCCACTGTTGAAATGGTGTTTCAGTAGATATCGGTTTCAAAGGTAATGGCAGTAGTTTTCTTTTTCCTTCAAAGATCTAACATTTCTTGCATGAGGTTACAATATTTTTCACATCAGAGAATAGCGTGGGCCAGTAAAAACCAGCTCTTAATATTTTATCAGTCGTGTTCTTCCAGTAGAGATGTCCCCCACAGTCACCTGCATTAAATTCTTGCAATATTTTGTCAGATTCTTCCTTTAACAAACAATTAAGAAGGATGCCTTCATGATTTTTCCAAAATAAATCATTGTCAATTATGCAAAACTTCAAAGATTTCACTTTTAAGAACCTACTTTTAGTTTTGGACAACTTAGGAGGAGCTTGAATATTTTGTAGAATGTATATAATTTCATCATACCATGGTGAGTCTATAAAGGCCTAGCTGATCTGTGGAGTCTCCATCTCCTCTTCGTTATCCAATTCTGCAATGAAATTTATGTCTAGGGCCTAACAGTCTGATTCAACCATTAGCTTGGCTGAACCCTGGCCTTTGATCAATTTTGTAGGTTTAATTTCTAAATCATACTCTAATATGGTAGCTATCCACTTCCCTCTCTTTCCATCTGGTCCATCATGTGTTAGAATGTCTTCGACTACAGCATTGGGAACATAAGCTACTATATGAGAGTACAAGATATAAACTCTGAAATCGTTAATAGCTTTAACTAGAGAAAAAGCTTGCTTTTCCATTATATTATACTTTAAAGGTGCATCTCTCAGGGCTTTACTAAAGAAAGCTATTGGTTGTTCAAAACCCTGATCATTTTTCTACAGTAGGATTGCAGCAATGGTGTGTTCAGAGGCGAAAGAAAAAATGATGAAATCCCCATCAAACATTGGACTGATGAGAACCGATGTTTGTGTTAAGGCTATCTTTATATATTCAAATGATTTTTTATCCTCTAGAGTCCATTTAATAGTCGAATCTTTCTTTAACATGTTGTTTAGTAATCTAATTAGTTCAACTAAGTTAGAGATAAATCTTCTCAAAAAGTTTATTTTACCTAAAAATGCTTGTAGTTCTCTGATGTTCCTAGGATGTGGTATCTACAAATGGCTTCAATTCTGGTTGGGTTAATCTGGATACCATCTTTGGAGATTATGTGGCCTAGTAGTTTTCCCTCTTCCAGTCCAAATAAACATTTTTTAGGATTCAGGGAAATTCCATACTTCCTACACTTGGTGAAAACCTGCCTAAGATGATCCAGGTGTTGCTAATTTGATTTAGAGAATACTGTGATATCATCTAGGTATATTACCAGGAATTCGAGGATTTCTTTTGCAAAGGCTATGTCCATTGCTCTTTGAACGGTGGCCCCTGCAGTTTTTGCCTAATCATCTGGGTGGACTAGGAACTGGTTATAACCAGAAAACCCATCTAGCAGTGAGATTCTAGTTGAACCTACTACCCTTTGTAATATGTGGTCCATTTTAGGGAGGGGTAGTTATCCTTCAGTGAAACTTTATTTAAATCCCTAAGGTCAACACATAGTCTAATTTCACCAGTTTTCTTTCTTGTAGGTACCAAATTAGAAACCCAATCTGAGAATCTAATTGGTGCAATAATCTTAGCTTCATACATTCTTTTGATCTCCTTTTCAATAGAAGGCAATAGAACAGGGTTAATCCTTCTAAGCTTCCGTCTAAAAGGATTTTGGTTTTCTTTTAATGGGATGGCGTGTTGTATTATGTTGGTATCATAGGACTTAAGGTCCTCATAATTCCAGGCAAAAACATTTTGGAATTCCTTTAGCAGTTCTATGTATTTCACTTTTTCATTGGGAGGCAAAGACTTTGAAAGTTTTATCATTTTGGGATCTTCTTCAGAGCCTATGTTACATTCTTCAATGTCTGATTTCAAGGGTTCCATTTTAGGCTTTTTAGGAACATCGTTTGAATCAAATAAGTCCTCCAAAGGAGTTAATCCTTTGGGAAAAAAATTATCCTTCAGATTGATGACTTCAGATTCTTCATCGATTGCTTCATTAATTTCCATTTGCTTTAGGTTTCGAATATCAGATTTTGTAAACTTTGTGGGATAGAAATTATCTATCTTTTCATCTTCTACTTTTTTAATTTCTACTTCATTAGTGCAATCAAAATCTAATGACATGTCTGTGTCTATGTTGCTATTTACAAATTCTTCATCTAAAGTTAGAAAATTGTTAATTTACTTATCATTATCGAACACTTGCCAGTTCTTTAAGTTGTCAGGAATAGCAGGTCTATGTCTAACCTCAGCAGTGTACTGATGGTTGGGCTGAAATGGCAACTTGCAAATACTAGGAAACAACACTAAACTGTGAGCTTGCATATTGTGTTTTCTTGGAATAACAGTAAGCTTGGTTTCTAAAAAAGTATTTAGTATTTCTACAATTGTTCCTCTATAAAATCCTAATCTAGGATCCCTAGTCATATAAACAACGTTAATTTGTTTTATTACCAACTCAGAATCTCCCATAATAGAGACTCTTATGGATCCTAACCTTTTGACCAATTTCAGACCTAACAGAAGTGTTTCATATTCTTCCATATTGTTTGTACATTTAAAGTTCAATCTATAGGCATGACCCTCTAAATGATCATTTTCTAAGTTGTAAATCCATACTCCTGCTCCTGCACCTAGTTTGTTTACTAACCCATCAAATTCAAGATGCCATAGGATTTCATGCTCATCATTTTCACTGTTTGGAGGAATGAAATATTTTTTGACTAAAGTATCTAGGTCATCTTTATTATCTGAAATTTCATGAATTTGGACACTTTGATTTTCTTATGTTACTGTGATTTCTTTTGGTTCTGCTATAGTGCTATCTGAAGTATTTTCTTGGTTAGATTCAGCATTATAAATAATGAAAGAATCAATATCAGAATGCATTGAATATATAGGAAAATTTTGAGGCCTCTCCTGTGTACTCACTACATACTTCATTAGAGTTTCTCTATACAGTTTCTTAGGATGTCCAAAGACTGAAATGGTAGCATACAACATGTCAAGTTACAGAGATCCCTGGAGTTTATCACCCCAAGATCTAGACAACATATCAGCAAAAACTATGTCCATTAGAATGGTTTTAGCAGGGTACTGCACTAGGGAAACACACAGGTATTTTATAAGTCCTATGCACTTAACCTGGCTTGAATCAAAGGAAAAGAGGTCTTTGTAGGGTCTAGTGATATCCAAGTTTAGCTTCTCCATAACGGATTTAGGCATAAGGTTGTGTGAAGCCCCAGAGTCTAGCATGCCATTATGTAGGATTTTATCGTGGATGTTAAGGCTAATGTAGAAGGGTGGTATCCCTCCTTCCACTGGTTTTCCATTAACATCAGGTCCGAAAATTAACTCGGGTTGATCATCGAATAGTTAACAGAGTCTTCATTTTCAACGAAGTTTAAAGATTTGCTTATTTGAGATCTGTAAGTTTCATGTTTAACCAATTTTGTTAAAGGAACTGAGATTTTAATTTTGGCCACCTCTGCTCCCAAATTGAAAGGCAGAGGGGATTTGTTTCTTTAAACATTTGAAATCTTAGCACCTAGGTTATGAGTGGTATGTTCTTCTTTTTCATTGTTTAGAGTCTTTTTAATTGGATTTTCTAATGCAATTACTAAAGATTGTTCCATTGTTCCCATGAGGGGAACTGAAGTGGAAGGTTGCTCATTAGAAGGTTGGTCATTGGTTACATATTCAATGATAGGACTGGGAGGATTTTGACTTGGTCTAGAAAGGATTTGCAGGGTTTTCATAACTGGATGATTCTGATTTGCGGCTTTTACTTTATTAGGCTAATTAGGCACTGATTTTTTGTTTTGTTCTGGAACATTAGTGTTCTTTTTTCTCCTCAAATTGTATTGTTTATGCACTTCGAAAATAGCAAAGTCATACCCTTGCTTGTCATTGAAAGATTCTCCAGTTTGGGTCTATAATTGTTGAAGCATGTATAATTCTTGGTCATCCTGAGTTAGAAAACAGTTTCTACTTCATCTAGCCCCATTAAGTTGATTTGGGTGTCTGGCTCAGGGTCTTCTTGATGGGAGGTTTCAACATAATTCTCTTGGAAAGGTGGTCTAATGTTCTGATCAGGCCCATTTTTACCAGTGTTTTGGTTCTGGTTCTTCCTAAAGTTCGAATTCCTTCTTAGAGGTGCATGTTGGCTATCCCAGTGAGGTTTCCTTTCAATGTTTTCTATTATGTCCATCAACTTTTCCATTCCTTTAGCTAAGCATCCATTTTTTGATCAAAGAGTGAAGTTTCATCTTTCAGGGGTGTTCTTCTCTCGTTTCTAACCCTAGCTCTTTTAGATAGCAGATTAGCTTCTACGCTAACTGTAACACTTTGCATATCTTCTAGTGTAGGGGGGTTCCTTTCTCTAAGTTGAAAAGCCATATCTATGTCAAATCCGCCTGGAAACTTAATCAGGGCTAAGCCAGGTGCAGGTCTAAGCTCAAGTGGTATTGCATTATATACATTGTTAAACCTAGTGCAGTAGTCCTGAATGGTTTTGTTTGGTCACCTCTTAAGGTTTTCATATTCAGAAAGAATTTGAAGAGGGTTCTTTTTCTTCTCCCGCCTATGTAAAAATTATTGGTAAAAAAATTATAAACTATCTGTACTATTACGAGGCAAATATCTAAACAATATTCTCACTTCTCCAGCTAGATTTGCGCAAAAATTCTCATTTGGACATCTCCTATGTCAATTTCATGTAGTTTGAAATAATCTGTCATTTCCTTTGTGTGCTGCTGTGCAATGTAAGTTCCAGTGCCATCAAATAAGGTAATTTTACTCTGATAATCTGCTAGTAAGAGACGTTGAGGAGCAGGCATGATAAGAGGGGCATGTTGAGCCCTGAAACTACATCTCTTATACACGCTTTCCTAGACCTTTTTCCCTCACCAATGCCTCATAAGCTATCAAAGCTCATTACATATTGATTCTAAAAGAGCATTTAACTGGTTTTCTAACTATATTTTTGTGTTTGCTATTTGACTTAGATTTTGCTCATCAGCTTCTGAATGCAGCCACTTTCCGAAGCTGACTCAACTTTCCACAGTTGTTTTTATTTATCTCTAGCTTACAGGTGTCAGCAAGCAAAACGAGACACGTGGGTAGTTCAGAAATGATCTAGACATGGATCAGGTCCTATTGGTTCAGCTAAAATTGGTAGAGGAAAGCCTTGGTCAAACGATGATCAAATGAGGAGTTCTACGGAAAACAGGTCTCTGTTTTCAACACGTGAAGGGTCTGAGACCATTCCTAGATCCATGGATTCATTTTGACAGTTGTAGACTGCATCCACGATGAAAATCCAACAGCCACCTTTTGGTAGATTGAATGATCATGGCAACCATCATGCTAAGCTCCGGGGGCTATCTTTTTACGTGTCCTCTGCTGAAGGTGTTTCATAGGAAAACAGTTATGTAATTTCCTTTATAAATAATGCGTTTGCAAATTCATGTAGCTAGTTGTTTTTTGATGTAATCTTGTTGTTAGTTCATGTACTGTGTCGTGACATTGGTCCTGCTATTGTAACGAGAGGATCCTTCCTCTATTTTGCAATATAACAAGACTCTATTTTATTTGACTGTGTGAGCGTTATTTCGAACTGACATCGTGTTAACCAAGGCCATGCAAAGGGCCCCTGCTGGCTGAGGTTGTGTTTCTTTATTTCTGTAAAGTGTTTATGCGTTGTTGTCTTATTCCCATTGTAGATATTTCATTGTTTGTTCACCTGTGAATATTTCATATTTTAGTTATGATGTTAATGATTCATTCCTGTACATGATTTTCCAAGCATTGTATATTTTTGCTAACAATGATCAGTGTGTTTTGGGATAGGCTAGGCCTGGGCGTTTTCATACGATTTTTACAATAAATAGTGACATGAGATTGGCCTCTCTGTTGACTTTGTTTTTTCTTAGCTTTTCAATTTTAGTTATGCTTTGATTTCAGTCTTATTTAATTACTGTTGTTAATTAGTTTAGATATCAAATTCTTCATGTCATTTAACGTTATCTCCAGAGCCATGGCTTAACCCCGAAAAGCTACTTGGCGAGCTATCAGATTATGAGTGAGGTGATTTGATTTTACTTTTATTTTTGCAATTAGATATCAAGTTCTTCATGTTATTGACGTTATCTCCATAGCCATGGCTTAACCCCGAAAAGCTACTTGGTGAGCTATCGGACTATAAGTCAAGTGATTTGATTTTACTTTTATTTTTGCAATTAGATATCAGGTTCTTCATGTTATTGACATTATCTCCAGAGCCATGGCTTAACCCCGAAAAGCTACTTGGCGAGCTATCGGACTATAAGTGAAGTGACTTGATTTTATTTCCATTTGCAAGTACGTAATTTAGATATCAATTCCTCATGTTATTGACGTTATCTCCAAAGCCATGGCTTAACCCCGAAAAGCTACTTGGCAAGCTATCAGACTATAAGTGAAGTGAATTGGTTTTACTTTTATTAGTTTGCAGTTTTTGATTTGTTTGAGTGCAATAGCTTAACTTTTATTTATGTATTTAGATGAGCAGCAAAGATAGTGATTTCATGATCAGTAGTTCATCATTTGTTTGATTTGAATAGCAGCACATTTCCATTCTTGTTTAAGTTTCATCACTAGTATGTTTTGAGATCCTCTGAAGTGTTAAGCTCTGGAAATCATCATAAAGGACATAATTTCCTTAAAATCTATGTCCATACTTTCCTTCTAAAGTATTCTTAAAACTCAGGAATAGGATTTCCATTCGCATTAGGAGATAAACGAAGACAAAACCTCCAAAACAAAATAAAAATTGAAAACAATAAAAAGTAAGAAAGAGGTTGTCTTACACATATAGTGTGCCACACTTCATCAATTTACGACTCCCGGATTGATAATTAATGTAGCAATTTAGGACATACTAAATTGACTAAACATTTTGGTGTCATTGCCAAGGAAGTGTAACTAGGTAGCTGATCTCTTACATTAAAAAAAAAAGGGGGAAGGGAAAAATTGATAACTTCTTGAAGTATGCTCTCCTCTTGCACCTAGTGTGATCTGGAGGATCAGAAAAGAGAGTTATTAGTTCAATAATTTCTTGATTATGCTCTCTTCTTGCACCTAGTGTGACCTGGAAGATCAGAAAGAGAATTATTAGCTCGACTTAAAAAATAAAAAAATAAAAAATGACATGCATAGAGCAAGAGATTCTAGGGGAAGGTTTATAGCTAGGGCCAAAAGTTTGATTTTCACAACTCCAGCTACTTCAAGACATAGACAAGATACACCTCCATATACTCCCAGCCTTAGGATTCTTGGAATTCAAGGAGTAGCAACCGAATTAGAAGATTCTCCCACACTATCTACTAAATCTGATCTAGGAGAAGAACCTTTCTTCACTTCTACAGGGGAACATATTGTAATCAAAGAAGTAGAATCACCTGAAGAAGAGGGGAATGGAGAAACTCTCTCTCATCCACCATTAATAGAAGAACCAGAGGACTCTGAGGAAACTATCATGACAGAGGAAGTAGTAGATGGATTTGGAGGAGGGGGTAGAGGTAGAGGAAGAGGAAATAATGGAGGAGGTAGAGGTAATAATGGAGGAAATAGGGAAGGAGATAACTCATTTGGATTCCCTATAGCCAATGAGGAAACTCATACAACAATGAAAAACATTTCACCATCTGTCCTCCCAAACTTTTATGGGTTGCAAAGTGCGGGTCCTGAAACATTTCTATTTGAGTTTGAAGTCTTGTGCCGAACCTATGACTATATGGAAGACTCTCAAAAACTCAAACTATTTCCTTCAACAATGAAGGGAGTTGCTTTGAAATGGTTCATGGGATTAGTCACTCAATATATTAGGACTTGGAATGATATGAAACAAACATTTTTGGATAGATACCTGAATTATTGTATGCCCACCAATCATAAGGATGAGGTATTCAAGATGATGCAAAAAGAAGATGAAAACTTGGAGGATTTACTTGAAAGATTTCAATACAACTTAAAGAGAGAAAAAATAAATAATTTAGACGAGGAAACCTTGAAAGCCCTTCTATTGAAAGCCATTAGAGATGAATGGATAGATATTTTAAACATGATGGGGAAGGGAGACATTTCTCAACTTCCACTTCGTGACATAGCAGAACTATGTGTCCATCTCTCAAGGGGAAAATCTAAAACTGGAAAAAGGTCGAGAGATCCTTCTCTTATTAGAGCAAACAAATCTGCAACTAGATCAGTAAGTAAGGCAGAGATTGGCAATATTCTTGATGAGTTCAAAACTGATATTCTAGGGAGCCTTAGTGAACAACTAGACACCCTTAAAATACAAAACAAGCAGAAAGCAGAAGCTGATGCCTTGGCCATCTTTTGTCCAAAATGTAGAAAGAAACATGCTCTAAGGGAATGCCCCTTGGATGCAAAAGTTGTAGAAACATGTATGATTTGCTCAGAAAGTCATGAGACCAAGGATTCCTTCAATTCCTGGCCTCAAAGCTGTCTTTCAAGAAGATCCAAATTCAGTGGAATCTCTCTGTTTTGTTACAAGGAGACCATGGCAGAGGCAACAAAATCAAGGGTTCAATAATCCTATGAAATTTCAACCCCCGCCAAATTGGAATCCTTGGCAACAACCTTGGCCCTAATCTAAAAATCCATATCAATCATGGGTACAAGGTATGCAAAATCCTTATGGGAGATTTGGTCAATTTTATCAATATCCTCCATCCTTTCCAAATCAACAAGCTCCACAACTTCCAAATCAATATCCACAACTTTCATTACCATTCCCACAACAACAAAAAAATTCTCAACTCTTGCTTCCATTCCAACAAAAAGCAAATCAACTACCTTCCCAGCCATTGCCA
>APFE031125773.1:10063-26788 GCA_000404065.3 Pinus taeda | reverse complement strand
AGGCCGTTTTTGTGACCAACTGCTTACGGCTCAGTGTTGTCCCAAGACTCAATATTACCGCGTACAAGTATGGTCCATTTAATTCCTGAGACGGCGACCAACCCAAGACCACCATGCCTGTCTTCATCTGTACAACGCAGAATCACCCCTAGCTCTGACCTCATCCCTTTGCCATACCCCATGGGAAACTATCACCGTAGAGAGACAGTAACCCCGCTGCACCTCTCTCCACTCCATTCCCCAAACCCCTCGCACATACCACTGTAAAAACAAATATACAAATGAGACGAGGGATAGGCTTGTGGGTCCAAATTTCCAGGATGACTACAGATCTAGCTGTATTTTTTATAGGCTGCTTACTGCAAGATGAACCAGATCTCTCTTATATACTGTGTATATTCAATCAATAAAAACCCTAAAGGCTCCAAAAAGGGGTATAAGCTATAGACAGAGAAGTGGTGCTACAATTGACAAGAAATTTACCATCTTAGAGTTTGTCTCCCGGAAGTAGCCCTTTATGCATCGACTATAAAAGAGTTGGTAGGACTGAGTAGCAAGGTGATGTGTAGATGGCGACAACATGGATATGACATGTTGGTTCATGAGGCCAATGAAAGAAGTGACGTATCCTGGGCAGAAGTCGGTTAATAATGGACAACAGGGATTATATGGAAAAATAGACGGCCAAGAGAAATAGCTGCGGGACCCCCCACTGTGACGTTAGTGAGGGGAGGGTCAGCGGTTTTGCTACTCGATGGAAGCCATTAGATGAGGTGAAGGTTGGGGAGCCATTGGATCATTAATTGGAACCATGAGGCATAACCAAGGTAGTGGAACACCCACCCATGATGCCAACAAGGGGTGGGGAGTGGTTTCGTTATTTGAACAATATCTATTGATTTGAACAGTTAAAGTGGGCCATCAGATGGAAGGAGTGGTACAGGAATGATGTCATCTGGGAAAATAATCCCAAGGGTTTTATCTAAGAGAGCCTAAAAGGCACCTGCTATGAATCACAGGGACATCATGACACAAAACTAGGGCCATGAACCAATTAGAAGGGTGCAAGCAGCATAAAGGAGTAGTCCCACCAGGATGTGTAAGTCTAGGGGTTTTCCCCCAACATTTTAGAGGAGAGGTGCATTAAAAATTGCTTTGGGTGACTTGGCACCATCACACTGTGGCATACATGTATTCCTAGTTGTTTTCATATTGGCGCAACGTGACCCCATAATACATGTCACCTTAGAGGATTGTCCCCAACGAATCTCAAAGGAGGTGAATTATGAAAATGTTAGGGTATTAGATCTGGGGAATGGAGATATTGCCGACTTTTGATGGTTATGTAAATTAAATATATATAAATATATTTATATATGCGGATAATGAACCACATGCGATGGTGGAGGGGTAATGCACATGCATGACATTGAGGTACTTCACGTGGTTGAGTGACATGAAAACATAGTGACATGCCACTTGGTTGCAATGTGGGGACCACATGGTTTCCACGTGGCATAAAAGAAGAGGTGAAAACATTTAAATTAACAAGACTTTAGAGGACCATAATTCTCAATTATGGAGTCTAAATTGGATAAAATTCGTATCACTAGAGAGGTCTTGCTGAGACAAATATGATGATGACATCAAAATTTAGTTTTGGAAGCTCTAAGGAAATTAAAAAAAAATATTACCCCATTTCTCTAACTGTACCATGGAAGTTGGGTTAGCATAGTGAACACATCATTAAGGGTAAGGAGGTGTGTTTACAAGTGGTATCAAAGAATCCATGTTTAACACTTGGACTAGATTGGATCTATCATGGAGAAAATGAACGCTAGGTTATTTACAAGATTTGGGAACAAGTTGGTATTGTTGTGCCAGTTTAATCACTCTTTAATTTGAATGAACCTTAAGAGGTTAATTGTCAACCAGGGTAGGTCTATTTATTTCAAAGGTATCTACACTATCTGTGCCGATACATAACAACGAGGGAAAAAAATGAAAGAAAATGTTGTTGAACACAATTGCAAAACCTAAACCACTCATGCAGAAATTAAACTTACATTCTACATAAATTAAATTCACTCATCACACTTCACGTTTTTCTCAAAGAACAGGCACATAACACATCATTAGTAAAATTGTATCAACTTATTAAATATTATAGTTATAACCAATCTTGTGTAACGACATATAATGAATTTGAAAACAAAAGTACATTAGTACTAGAATTCATACAACAACATTAATGAATTTACACTTAAAATAAAGATAAACCAAAAAACTAATCTACTACTACTGCAATCCCTGCTAACAAGGAGGGCCCTTCCTCACTAGTAGGGCACAAGGATGAAATGGAATCTAGTTGAAATTTCAACATGAAATCTGTATGAACATCACCAAAAGTGTTATGTATTAAGAATGATTGGATATTACAAGATCAAAATGTCGATGTTGTTCCTGTGTTGACATTCCCTGTAAATGGAACCAAACATTTTTTATAAAGTTTACAAGCCCCAAAAATTAGGGAACAAACGAGTCATGAGAATGTCACTTTTCTCATGCTGATCAATATTAAGAGAAAAATAGAAAGTGTTGCAAACAATTTTCCAATAAAAGACTAATTCAAGTTACACCATCTCCACAATCATAACCGTTGAGATCTTTTGACGATCCGTAGATAATTAATGATTCTTGACAATTAACTTTGAAGACAACAACCATAGTCTTTGGTAGTTGTAGTGTAACATAAACTCGAAGTGTAACAACAACTCGAGGTGTAACAACAAAACTTCAGACGATAATAGAAAATCCTCGAAGTGTAACAACAAGTAACATAAATAGTTACTCATCATTAGTCCATAGTTGTAGGAAACACCTGAAAGAAAAATAACCAAGAAACTTCTTCCACAATTACCTTGGTGAACCATGTCAAAAAGCACTTCATTCAATATTTAACGAAAGATGGAAAAATAATATGTTGAGAAAGGATTGCTCTTATAACTAGGGAAAATCGTAATTGGGACATAAATTTCATAGGTTTATAGAGAGAGAATGATCAAAAATCGGGAAAGAGGTGTCTAAGATATGCTTAAAAATTATACCCAACATGTACTTAGTTACAAATTTAATAGAGCAAAGGGGTTTCATATTGAATTTTAGAAAATGGATAAAAGAAATGTTTAGGTGTTAAAATTCAATTTTTGATTTATCATCGTGTGAGCTAGAAAATCATGTGAATTGATATGTTTTTATGACCATGCATGCATATGTAGTAATGTTAATTAACTGACATTTGATTGACATTGGATTACTAGTATGAATTGTTTGTTTCAGTTAGCTTACAACAACAACTCCACAAAATAAAGTTCATGGTCATGATTTTGCTATTTATATATGCTATGGTGTATCTAATAATTATCTATAAATGACAAAAAATCACAAGCATTAAGGGACAATGAGAAACAAAGTAATGAGTAGAATGATGGTTCAATACAATTTTGATAGGTCCACAACATGGGCATGAAGAAGCTTCAGTGGAGAATAGGGGAGGAGAAAACTCTCCCAACTAGATGGATATCTTGAGGAGCCTAAGGGTCGATATTAAGAGCTTTAAGGAAGATAATTAAAGGTTGGTAAGCGATTACAAGGGGCAAGCTGAGGTAAATGCAGTTATACTACAAATCCTCTAAGACTTACAAAGAAGGGGGCAACATGAGTTAGGGTCTAGTTATAGAGATAGGTAGAGCCCTTTGGAACTAGAAGAGAAAATAAATAGGGTAGATGGTAGTAGGTCTAGGAAGAGGTAAAAATGGGAAAATGAAGACACCGTGAGAAGGAATACACCATTGAGTACCCTAGAGAGAACAACTAATAGTTATGGGCATCACTCTAGTAGACCTTCTAGTTCTACCACCAGGAGGCATCATTATCATCACCATCATCATCAAATAAATATAGAAAAGGATTATATGTCTGAGGAATTGAATAAGATAAAACCACCCAAGTTTGATGGAGAAATGCAGAAATACGAGGATGAAGAAGCTTGTTTGTTGGGAATGAAGAAATACGAGGATGAAGAAGCTTGTTTGTTGGGAATGAAGAAGTTCTATAGAATCCATTACCATTCTAAGAGCATGAAAGAAAATGTATCCACCTATAGCTTGAAAGGAAAATTAGACATATGGTGGGAAGATTTGAATAATTTTTAAAGGCATAAATGAAGAGGATTTAACTTGGAGTGAATTTGAAAGGCTATTTAGGAATAAATATTTATTAGACATATATTATGAAAACAAAGAAAAATAATTTTATGAGCTTAGAATTTGACAAATATCAAATGAAGAATACATCACAAAGTTTATGGAATTGCTGAGGTATATTCCATACCATAAGGAGGAGAAGGAAAAGTTCAAAGATTCATCAATGGGTTTCCCTTATCATTCAGAGACCAAATTGAATTTCATGAACCTCAAACATTAGAAGATGCTAGTAAAAAGTTGAAGCACTATTATGAACAATCAAAACATAGGCCAAAGTTCAAGGGTGATTGGAAAGCAAAGAGCAACAATAAATATAAAAAGAAATGGTACAAGAGAATACCAGACAAAAAGGAAAGTGTGAACATAGACAATTCAAGTTGATCATAGAAAAAATTTAGCTCAGATGATAAAGGTCGTGCACACCAACCTATGGGAAAGAAACATGGGTTTGAGACCTAGGAGCCTTTGCAATGTTGGACATGTGGAGAGAATCATCGCAAAAAAAATTGCCTGCATTAGAAAGATGTAGGAACATAGATCTATAATGCATAGGAGGCTTGTATTGTAGGAGATATAGTGTAGAGCATGCCCAAAATATACATAGTTGTGGAAAATCGATAGGCATACCACCAAGAATCCATAATTGAGATGGAAGGCAAGGTTTGCGATCATATTATTTCTATTTTGATTGACCATAGTTGTAATTATAGCTATGTGAGCCCAATGCTTATGAAATGTTGCTAATTTAATTAAGAACCACACGAGGAATCCTTGATAGTTCAATTAGCCATGAGAATAAGAAGAGGGTTAAGTAGCCCCAAGGGTTAGCTCAATCGGTCAAGCCGGGGCCTCGCCAATGGGAGGTCACAGGGTCGAAACCTAAAAGCTCTTAGGGTCAGGTCAATATGTAGGCCGAGGGGTGTGACCCCCTTCAGGTGGGGTCCACCCTAACGTTGTTCGATCCTAGACGTAGCGGACGCACTGACCATGGGTATCTGTGAACCAGTAGTGGAAAAAAAAAGAAAAAAAAAGAAAAAAAAGAAGAAGAGGGTCAAGTATTGAGTGAAAGCTTGCCCAATTAAATTAAATGAAATTTCCACTAGGGCGGACCTCAATGTGCTTCCACTAGGAGCATGTAGCATGCTAGGCATGGATTGGTTGTAGAAGCACCACACAAAGGTGGATTGTTTCGAAAAGGAAATCAAGTTCTTAAATGAGCATGGAGAAAGGAGGGTACCACAGGGAAAGTAGAAGCCCATATTTATGAAGCTAATTTCAGCCATGCAAGCCAAGAGAAGCAATAGGAAGGGATGCATTTTATTGGCTATGCAAATTTTCAGCAACGAAAAATCCAACAAAAATGTTGAGAATGAGGAGAGTGAGCTACTACAAAGATATCTTGTCTTGTAGCACTATGAAGATGTTTTTTCAGCAGATATTCCAGGGTTACCTCCTCACAGAGGAGTAGATTCTCTATTGAGTTGGTGCCTAGAGCAACACCAACATCCAAGGCATGATATAAGATGAGCACTTTTGAGTTGGTGGAATTAAAATTATAGCCTAAAGAGATGTTGGATAAAGGCTATATAAGGCCAAGTGTGTCTCCATGGGGTGCTCCAGTACTACTTTTGAAGAAAAAGGATGGTACACTCAAACTATGAATTGATTACAAACAATTAAATAAAGCGAGCATTAAGAACATGGTACCCCTTACTTAGGTTCGATGACCTGTTTGATCATTTAAGGGGAGCAACGAATTTTTCCAAGATTTATTTGATGTCAGGGTATCATCAAGTGTGTATCAAGGAACAAGATATCCTTAAGACTAAATTCTAGATAAGATATAGACATGACAAGTTTGTGGTGGTACCCTTTGGGCTCACTAATGCCCCTGCCACCTTCATGTGATTAATGAACAATGTGTTGTGTCCTTGGACAAAATTGTGATTGTCTTCATTGATTATATTCTGGTATATTGAAAGACTAAATAAGAACATAAAAGACACTTAGTTGTAGTGTTACAACTATTAAGGGAACACAATATTTATGCAAATATTAGTAAATGTGATTTCTTCCAATCACCGATACATTATTTTGGGTACATCATCTCCAAGGAGGGGATAGAAATTGATTCAGAAAAGATCAAGGCCATAATGGAGTACTCAATGCCAAACAAATTGGATGAGATTAGATCATTCATGGTGTTGACATGCTACTACAGAAAGTTCATCAAGAATTTCTCCAAAATAAGCCACCCTATCGCATCCTTACATAAGAATGGAAAGAAATTAGAGTGGACAACTGAATGTGCAACAAACTATGAACAATTGAAATAGTTCCTCACTAATGCACTAATGTTGAGAATTGCAAATCCAAACAAGTATTTTGTGGTTTGTACAGGTGCCTACAAGGAGGGGCTTGGTGGAGTCTTGATGCAGGAAGGACATCTATTTTTCTATGATTCATGAAAGTTAAATGAACATGTGGAAAAATATGGAAGACACGATTTGGAGTTATCTACCATTATTCATGCATTGGAAATATGGAGGCATTACCTCCTCGGCCCAAGATTGATGGTCATGATAGAGCATGGGGGACTAAAGTTCTTTCTTGATCAACCTAAGTTGAATGGAAGACAAGCTAGATGATTGGCCATACTCGGTGAGTTCAACTTTGAAATCAAGTATATCAAGGGGAAATAAAATATGTTTTTTGATGCACTCAGTAGAAGGATTCAATTGAATTACATTGCAACCATAAGCTCTTATGGAATGGACCTAGGAGAGTGTGTCAAAAATGTAGGGCAACATGATGAGAAATATCAGCAGATAAAGGAAAAGATACAATAAGATGGTGAGGAAGAGGAATATTATCTCACAAATGATGTTATGATTAGATTCAAGAACATAGTATATGTGTTAAACAATGATGATTTGAAGAGATTCATAATGAGAGAGTTCCATGCTAAACCATATTTTAACCACCCAGGATACCAGAGGACTCGTATGGCCATAATGTTTTTTTACTATCGACTTAGTTTGAAAAAGGAAATATTTTATTTTATTGCTAGATGCATGGAGTACCACCAAGTGAATGTCGAATGTAAACACCCAAAAAGTTTATTGTAGCCCAATCCCATTCTAGAATGGAAGTGGGAAGTGATCTCCATGGATTTCATTACCGGTTTACCAAGAACCTCTGGACAACACGTTGCAATTATGGTGGTCATTGACAAGTTGAGAAAAGTGGCACATTTTGTAGCGGTCATGTCCACCAATTCAGTTAGTGAGGGGGCTCAGATATTCATAAAGGATATTGTGAGGTTGCATGGAGTTCCTAAGAAAATAATTTCAAATAGAGATGCCAAGTTCACTTCAAGGTTTTTGAAGGAACTCTTTATAGGCTTGGGGAAAAAAATGACCTTCATTACAACTTATCATTCACAAATGGATAGGAAAATAGAGAGGAAAAATAAAATACTTGAAGACATGTTGACTTTTGAGGATGTATGTGATGCACCAACCAAAGAAGTGGGAAGAGTATCTTCCACTTGTAGAATTTTCATACAACAATGGGTACCAAGAATATCTAAATATGAGTCCATACAAGGAACTTTATGGAAGGAGATTCAATACTCCTATCAGCTGGAGTGAACTAGTTAATAGAGTCCTTATTGAGCCTAATATGCTAAAAGAGATGGAGAAACAAGTGTAGATAATCATGCATAATTTAAAGATAGAATAAGACATGCAGAAAAGCTATGCAGATCAATAAAGGGTGCACAAGGAGTTCCAAGTTGGGGAACATGTTTACTTGGGATTTAGACCCATGAAAAGTTCCTTGAACATTGGGTCATGTGCCAAGTTTGAACCATCATATTGTGGGACTTTTGAGTTACTTGAAAGAATAGGTCCAATGGCCTATAGGTTGGGCTTACCTCCATAAGTAAAACTACATGATGTTTTCCATGTTTCTTTGCTTAAAAGATATGTACATGACTCCAATCATGTGATTGATTGGTATGTGCTTTAGGTGGAACCAGAGGGAGTGTTTCAACAAGAGTCACTATGCATCCTAGATTGGAGGAGCCTTATGCTCTAGAATCAAGCAATAGAGAAAGTAAAACCTAGTGGAAGTGCTTTGGGCCTGAGGTATTCACTTGGGAAATGACTGATATAATTTGGGCATCATATCCTTTTTTGTTTGCTAATTGAAGCAAATGTATATAAAGCTGTAAATGCTGTATAGAGTTGTGTATATAAAGCTCCATAAAATATATGTTTGTTTTTAAGCATGTCTTTTGTGTTGTATATGGAAAAAGAACATCGAGGATGGTGTTCAACGAAGGGGGAGGGGTTTGTTGATAGCCCCGATTAATTTCCACTTGTGAACACATTGTAATTATTTTATAAAAAAATAGGTTGAGTCAAGGGACATAAATTCCAGAAATGAGGTGGTTTTCTTTCTTGGGATGATCAAGGTTTCCTTACAACATGAAATATGAACTACTTAATGACAACCATTGAAGGATGTTTTTTGTGTTTTAAATGTACTAGTTTTTCTAAATTAACTGAGATGAAGAAGGACGAGGCATATGCTTTCTTGGAAAAATAGAGAAAGAAAAAATGATGAAAATTTTATGAGGGCAGATGATGTTGACATTAGGGATATTGGAAGTCAACTTTGAATAAAATGGATGAGGACAGAAAAACAACATTTGACAGGGGAGAAGCGTGAAAAAAAACTGCATATTGATAGTACTCAGAGAAGACATACATCTCGGTTGAGAAATAGAAGTAAGAAAATAATTCTTTTCAGGTGAGGATAAGCCTCTTGATGCCCTGGGGTTGGATGGTGGAGATGGCCTTCTTTGGATCTTATTGAGAGATAGGGTGGACAATTGATTGTTGGAATCCTGGTAAGGCAGAACCTTAAGTCTCCTTTGCTTGTTCATCTAGTTTCTGGTAGTGAGTTTTGGATTCCCTTCATTTAGTGGAATCACTGTGTTACATTATTTAAGGGTGGAGGTGAAGAATCTAGACTCCCTAAGGTTGATTTGAAGGGTGGAGAGATGAATGTCTAGAATCCCTTGACATTCTAGGGTGGAGAAGAAATATATGGATTACTTAGAATTTATTGGTTATTGAACAAATGAAGGGTAGAGTTAATAAACCTATAGAGTCCCTGTGCCTTTGTTTTTTGCTAAGTAGTTGGTGTAAGGATGTAAGATAACATCTAGAGTCCCTATTCCAACTAGAAGTTGGAGGATGATCCCTTAGGAAAAAACCACCTCAGTCTTTAAAATCTAGCTCGAGGGTGACAATAACAAGTGAGTATTGGATGCAGTTGTATATGGTTGGGTGGAGAGTCATTATCCCAAACTCAGTTCTCTAATCTCAATTCAAGGTAAATGTCAACATATGTTTCATTACCATGAAGTTTATCCTAAAATTTTGAATTAATTTTGTATTGATTGTATGAAAAGTTCATGGATCCCTTGTGATTACGAGAATACTTTCCTGATGATTTCCACATTGGAATCTGGATAAATAGATCCTTGTGTCAGTGGTTTTGCACTAACATTATTTATGAAGGGAAGGGATATATGTGTATTTATGTATCTATATTAGTATTGTATGCATATAATTATTTCTACATGTGATTTGAGCTAATTTATGGCCAAACAATCCTTCTGCAATTGTATTTCTCCACTCTTGAACACGCACACATGTGTTTGTGTGTATGTATTACAATGTTACAAGACTTCTATTCCTTGTCAACTTTTGTTTAACCCTATAATTTGAGATAGAGGCATCATGTCTATACAACAGTTTTCATGGAGTTTTGTGTTGAAATATTTAACTGATCTAGGGTCAGAGTATGCTGGTGGAGTTATACTCATTTTTATTTAGCCTCAACAAGTTCTCGTGCTAAGTGTGTTGTAAGGGAAGTCTCATCCCCAAAAGGTCAAAGGAGGAGCATTAGGTTGACAAGGACTAGGGCAATGTGGAGTAGCCTATGATGTGGAGGAGGTTAGGGTGACTTGGAGCTTTCACATTAAGTGACGGAACGGTAGATCAACTACATGGAAAGTTATTGCATATCATTGTAACAATTGAGGCAGGGCCCACATAGACAAAGAATTAGTGTTGCAGTTGATGGGAAATTTTCTATCCCAGAGTTTGTCTCCCAAAGGTAACCCTTTGTGCACCGGCTATAAAAGAGTCGGGATGATTTAACATTGGGGTGACATGTAGAGGGTGATAATTTGGAGTTGGCGTGTTGGTTAATGAGTCCAACAAAAGGAGTAATGTATCCCAAGTGGAAGTCTATTAATAATAGACAATGAGGATTGTATTGGGAAATTAATGATCGAGAGAAATATACCCCCCATGGACCCCCCTTGTGATGTCATTGAGGGGGAGGGGTTGCACTATTATATGGCAACCATAAGATGAGGCAAAGGTTGGGGAGGCATTGGATCATTACCTGTAACCGCGAGGCCAAACCGGGATACCAAAACAAACCCCTGTGACATCAGAAAGGGGATGGGGGTTACATTATTTGAATGATAGCCATTGATTAGAATGGTTAAATCTTGCCCATTGGATGGAAGATGTGACTGGAGCATGAAATCATCCATACATGGAATCCTAGACATCTTACCTCCGAGATCCTCAAAGGCACATGATTGTGAATCATTGGGGTGACTAAGCACCAAGACATCATGACATGCAGTTGGAGTTGTGGACCATTAATCATAAGGGCACAAGAAAAATAGAGGAGCAGTTCCACTGGTACGTGTAATCTTGAAGGTTTTCCTCTGACATTTCAGAGGAGAGGTGCATTAAAAAAGGGTCAAGGTGACTTGGAATTGGGACACTATGGCATACACGTATTCCAGATTATTTTCATATTGGAGTAGTTCAACCCCATAGTACATGTCATATCAGAGGATTGTCCCTGGCGAATCTCAAAGGAGGCGTATTATGAAAAGGCTTGGGTAACAGATCCAGGGAATGAAGATATTGTCAACTTTTGATGGTTCTGTAAATAATTATATATACGTATGTTTATATGTGGATAATAAACCGCATGTGAAGGTGGAGGTGTAATGCACATGCATGACATGGAGGTACATCACATGGTGAATGACATGGTAGCATAGTGACATGCCATGTGGGGACCACGTGGCTACCACATTGAAGAAAAGGAGAAGTGAAAATATTTAAATTAACAAGAATTTAGAGGACCACAATTTCCAATTTTGGAGCCCAAATTGGATAAAATTCATATCATTGAAGAAGTCTCACTAAGAAAATTATGTTTATGACATCGAAATTTAGTTTTGGAAAGTTGAAGAAAAGTAAAAAATAACTTATTACCCCATTTCTCTAACTATACCAAGGAAGTTGGGTTAGCATAATGAGCACTTCCCTGAGGGTAAGGATGTGTGTTTATAGGATCTTTCTTCGCAGAGAGAATGTGAATCTATCTACTAGGTTCATCTAATAATGATGGCTAATGTGCTTCGACGTTAACATCTTGCACATCTATTTTCTTTTGATAGTATGGGACAAAAGTATATTTTACCTCCAAAGTGACTTACTAGGGCACCAGTCCCCCCCACAAGTGTGATACACAATTTCAGGTCACTACCCTTGTGCCAATGCTTCTTAATATGGACCTGTAAAAGGAGGAAGCAAGTTTGAGTGATCACATAAAACACTCGAACCAAGTTGTGAAGTTTATTCTAGTGAATATTTGAAGTATGGTTAATTCATTTCCACGTTCCATTCATATCCGCGTTGAATACTCGTTGGTGCTGGTCCATTTATACCAGTGTTGTATACTTATTATTTACATTGTATACTCTATACTTTCTGCTTTATATGTGAGTTGGCTTATGCCAAAGTGGAGAAAAATGGGTTTTGAGATTGAAAGCTACATCATTTTGGGGTTATATTGACTAATATTTAAATGAGAATTGGAGACAAACTTGTATGATGGGTCTCTGTTGTTTACAATTTTTTTATTATTAAAGTCTATTGCTGCATTTATTTGACTATTCAGGGCCAACTTAGAATTTTATTTAATAATCCATTCTCTCATCTCAATAGTTGAAATATTTCTAACTGGAAAAGAGAACTACCATGAATGGTCTAGAAAGATAAAACATATCCTCATTTTCAATGATTTATGGAAAGGTGTATGTGAGGGAGAAGGCGACAATTCACCTACAAAGCCCACTATAGACAAAGGTATCACCATATGGGAGAACAAGAAAAATAAGGCCTATTCCTTAATTGTCGGAGTGTAAATAAAGAGGCAAGTCATCTCATTTCACAAATTACCAATGATTTTAATTCTTTGAAGAAGTTAAAATACTTATATGACTCACAATCAGAGTTTGAGGTAGGCTTTTAACTAATGATCAAACTCTTTAGTCTTGAATTGAAAGATTATGATACCCCTTTCCCTAGCCTCTGAAATCAGAGCTATTATGCACGATGTAGAAGCCACAGGAGTTAAAATGGATGTTCCTCTCACATCTTTCGTCAAGGCACTATATCCCACATTTCTCACAATCTTGAATTGTTACAAGCTAGTGGACAACTTAAACAAATTAATTTTGACACTCTTGTGGAGAAGTTTGTAGAAAGAGAAAAATATTTTGGGAACAGGAGGACATTTTCTCAGTATTTTGAAAAATTTGTGTGCCTTGCACAAAAGAAAATAATCAGACAAAAGATTCCTCTAGAGGAAGAGTGGCAAAAGAGAACATGAAAAGAAGAATAACAGAGGCATGGGGGGAAACATTACCGAGGAGGAAGACCTGATCTTCATTGTATATGTTGCAACAAAAATGGACATGATTAATCCACATGAAATCTCTCTTGGGACAAAATCAAGCAGGAAAGAAATGAAGAGAAAGATAAAACCCTAAATCCGGGGATAGGTAAAGCATCTGAATGTGCTCATTATATTGTGTCACATTGCAATATTGGAGCAATTGAAGACTTGTTTAATACTTCATTTTCTTCATGGAAAGATGCATGATTGCTTGAAATAGGTTCATCCTACCACATGACCTTTCAAAAATATTTCTTTGAATATTTCAGTGACAATGTAGATGTAGCAGTCTATTTTTTATGCAAGTCAAAAATCAAGCCATCTGAAATTGGCTACATTAGGCTCAAACTATATGGACTCCCTGAATTTATTTTGCATGATGTTCTCTACCTCCAAGAGCTATAAATAAAATTTCTCTCCTTGGTTCACATATGCCAGTAAGGACAATTGATTCACATGCTTGATGGAAAATTTGAAGTGAGAAAAGAATTAGACAACTTACATGTCATGACGGGAATAGAAGAAGAAAGACTCTTGAAACTACAAGGAACGTCTGCTTGTGCACAAAACTATGTATACAATTCGCAATATAATGAAGGTGCATTTCCATCTAGTCTCTTATGGAATTGAATATTTGGACATCTGAACTACAAGAATCTTTAGTTATTGAAGATAAATGGCGTTTTTTGCTTGACAACCATTCCTAAGAAATTAAAGAAATGTGATGCAGGTATCTTAGGAAACATATCAAACAATGATTTTATGATTCTCCTTTCAGAGCACGTAGAAAGTTGAACTAATCCATTCTAACTTGTGTGGTACTATGTTTGTTCGTTCTGCAAATGGAAATAAATACAAGATGACTTTTATTGATGACTACACTAGAATGTGTTGGGCATATTTGCTGAAGAGTAAATTTGAAGCCTTTGAAACTTTCAAAACTTTCATGCATGGATTAAAAACTATGCACAATCTCCTATTGGTTTCATTCGTACTGATAATAAAAAATAATATACTTCAAATGAATTTGAAATATATCTCCACCAACATGGGATTCAACATGAAACAACAGTGCCTTATAATGCTCAACAGAATGGTGTAGCTAAAAGAATGAACAGGAAAACCTTGAATATGGTTCATTCAATGATTATTTTAAAAAATGTTAAGTTGATGTTCTTGGTTGATGCAGTTCCATATGCAATGTATATTAAAATTAGATGTCCTTCTCATACTCTAAAAATCAATACTCGTTATTAAATGTGGTATGGACATCTTCCTTCGGTAAGGCATCTTAGAGTTTTTGGTTCCACCTATTATACCTTGATTGAACATAGAAAAAGACTTGGTGCAAGGAGTTGAAAGTGTATCTTATTGGGGTACTTCGATACCTCTAAAGTATATCATCTCTACAATGAAGTAAATAAGAATGTTATATTGTTTAGAGATGATATTGCTTAGAGATGTGATATTTTCTTGAATCTTCCAAGACCGATAATGTTGTTGAGTAGTAGCTTGACATCTTGGATAGATTCAGGCATGTAAAATATTTTCAAGAATTTGATAATGAGATTCCACATCTTGAAGGGAGGATCTGTATCCTTTATTAACTTGTGGAATCTTCTTCTGAAGCATTCTCCCTCCCTCATGAATCTCCAACCATTTATTTAAATAAAGAAGACACTTTGGGTGCTGTGATTGAGAGAACTGGAAGGCTAAATCTTGATTCAACCCCATCTTAGTCAACAGAAAAACCTGGGCCACTTAGAAAGTTCCTTCAAAATGGATCACTAAGACACTTGAAAGTGTTCACGTTGATGAGGTTGGAAAGATAAGAATGAGAAGTCCCACCCAAAAAATGGAGGTGATGTAGATGATTTTGATTTGGCTATGGATATGGATGTTTCTTATGACCGTGAATTAAATTTGTCTACTAAGTTTGAACCAACTTCGTTTAAAGAAGTTGATTCTCATGATGAATGGAAAGAAGCACTGCAGAAAGAGTATGAATCTCTTATAAAGGATGGAACTTAGAAGTTGGTGGACCCTCCATTTGGAACTAAACTAATTGGATACAAGTGGGTCGTCAAGAACAAGTATAAATTGGATGGTTCACTTGACAAGCACAAAGCAATGCTTAGGGAAAAATGATTTGCATAGAAGTAAGGGGTCGATTATGAGGAGAATTTATCCCCCACATCAAAATGGGCTACCATTCAGACTCTATTTTCCTTCGCAGTTAAGAATGAATGGGAATTCCATCAAATGGATGTACAAAATGCTTTCTTGAATGGAGATCTGAAAGAAAATGTTTGTATGTCTCAACCCGAAGGTTTCGTTATGAAGGGATAAGAGCATAAATGATGTAGGCTTATAAAATCCTCGTATGGCCCCAAATAAGCACCATGAGCCTAGTATGAGAAATTAATAGAGCATCTTCTGAAATAAAATTTCAAACACTTGTTGAATGAAATCCTTTGTCCACTCCAATGGAACAATATTTAAAGCTCACATTCAAAGTAGGAAATGAATTTGAGGATTCAACTAAGTACAAACAACACATAGGAAGTATTAACTACCGTACAACTACTAGACTAGACAGTTCATTTGTTGTTGGAAGACTTTCCATGTTTATGCAAAAACCTTGTGAGGGTCATTGTTTTGTTGCAAAAAGAGTTCTAATGTGTGTGAAGGGAACTCAAGACTTTGGACTGAAATATACATAGGTGGATAACTTTAGCTTGATTAGATATTCTGATTTAGACTTTAGTGGAGATAAGGAAAATGGAGTATCTACTTCAAGTTATTGTATGAGTCTTGGATCAAGAGGTGTCTCATGGAGGTCATGCAAATAGTTAGTTCCAATACATTCCATAACAGAGGGAAAAAACGTGGTAGCGACAGAAGCAACCAAGGAGATTGTGTGGCTTAGGAAAATTCTTGAAGATTCGTAGGAGAAACAAGTGCACTCTACTCCTATTTTAATTGACAATACTTCTACACTAAAATTGGACAAGAATAAAAAATTCCATGATTGAACCAAGCATATAAATATAAAATCACTATAAAGTATCATTTGATTTAATATCATGTTGATGCCAAGACTATTCATGTACACCATTGTTCCAAAAATGACCAGATTGCAGACATTTTCAATAAAGCACTTGGAAGAGATGTTTGAAAGATTCAACATAATGCTTGGACTTACAAACACCCCTTTAGACTAAGAGGAGGAACGTTGACACCTAATCCTCCAAGATTGGGAAAATATGGTGTAAATATGTAAATACAAAATAAGAAAACGAAGAGAACTTGAAATGTGAATACCAAAGGTCTCTCTCCTACGGTGTATATATTAGTATTATTCTTAATAGAAAATTTCATTTTTTTTGGAGTTACTATATACCTTGCCCGACAATTCCCAATTTTAATTAAAGCTATGTCAAAAGCTCATATTTTTCTTAGAAATTGGCTTAAATTTTCTATTAAAACCTTTCTTTCACTTGAGCAATTTCCATCCAAAGCTGAGATAAAGCGATGGCCAAAATGTTTTTGAATTCAATGTGTCATTGTTTTCAACATTTTGAAATTGAAACAATCCATGTTTATC
>APFE031125772.1:0-10469 GCA_000404065.3 Pinus taeda | reverse complement strand
AATACGAAAGTGTTGTTCATTCGGAAAGGAACAGCAAAAATGCAGAAATGTTGTTCCTTTGGAAAGGAACAAAAAAATGTGAAAGTGTTGTTCCTTCGGAAAGCAATAACAAAATGTGAAAGCGTTGTTTCTTAGGAAAGTAACAAAAAAATGCGAAAGCGTTGTTCCTTTAGAAAGGAACAACAAAATGAAAAAATGTTGTTCCTTCGCAAAGGAACAACAAAAATGCGGAAATGTTGTTCCTTCAGAAAGGAACAGCAAAATGAAAGTGTTGTTCCTTCAGAAAGGAACAACAAAAATGTGGAAATGTTGTTCCTTCGGAAAGGAACAACAAAATGTGAAAGTGTTGTTCCTTCGGAAAGGAACAGTCAAAGAACAAAAAAATAAAAAAATGCAAAAATTTGTACAGAAAGTAGTTTATACAAGCAGAAAAGAAAAACTTATGTACAAAATTTAAGAACAATGGAATTATTTAGTGAACCAATGCCGAGGAAGGATTATTTTTCTCAGCAAGAATCTGCATATCAAAATCTTCCTGGAGCTACTGGTAAAAGGATTCCTAAGTAAGTGGTTTATGGTGCAGTCGCACTCGGTGGCCATTTGTTTTAAAGGTATGTCCAGATCCATCAATAATAGTCAAAGTAATGGTGCAATTTTCATGCACTTTCTATATTTCACAAGGTCCAAGACATCGAGTCTGAAGTTTTCCCAGAAAATCCTGAAACCTGGAGTCATATAGAAGTGCCCAATCTCCTTCGTGGAAGATTTTCTTTTTTATCAGGGCGTTGTGCCATTTTACTCTCTGCTGTTGAATTAATGTAGTGTGTTGAAGAGCCGAGAGCCTAATTTCATCTAGCTCGTTAATTTGTTGTAGTCTGTTAGTCTGGGCCTCATTTAAATTCAAACCAATCTCCTATGTTGTTCTTAATGTTTGTATTTCGAACTCTATTGGAAAGATGGGTTCTTTTCCAAATACTAGCTGATATCATTGGTGAATAGCCGGTGGTGTTTCTCCACATTGTTCGATATGCCCACAAGGCTTCGGGTAATACTGAAACCCAATCACACCTGTGTGATGCAACGATTTTTGTCAATATTGCCTCTATCACTTTATTCGTGCTCTCTACTTGGCCATTTGCCTGTGGGTGATACGGAGTGGTAATTTTGTGTTGAATGCGATAATTTTTTAATGTTGTAGTGATTTTATTACCTACAAACTACGGTCCTTCGTTTGTGATTATGTCCCTCGGGAGACCATATTGCCCAAATATTTGGAAAAGAAATGAATCACAGAGTCCTCTGTAGCTCTTAGAAGTGCCTCTACTTCAACCCATTTGGTAACATACTTTGTTGCAACTAGAATATATGTTTTCTGATTTGATGATGGGTTGATTGGACTAACAAAATCGAGCACCCGACGCTCAAATGGTTCGATTACTAACTGTGGGTTTAAAGGCATTTCGTCGGACTGTCCAGGACATCCTTCTCTTTGGCAACTATCAAAGGATTGAACAAATTTCTTAGTGTCTTTAAAGATTGTGGGCCAATAATAACCTATTTGTAAAACCTTGTGACCAGTCCTGCGATCTACGAAATGTCTGCCACACGGTCTGTCATGACAAGCTTTCAAAATGTCAAATATTTCGTCTTCACGGACGCATCTTCTGATGTGCATATCTGCCCCTTTATGAAACAGGTAGCCCCCAATCCAAGAAAATCGAGTACTACGTTGCACAATATGTTTTCGTTCATTGGGGGTTAGATGATTTGGTAATTTACCTACTGCTAAATAATTTATAACATCAACATACCAGGGTGTCTTGATAGTAACAGCCAACAAATGTTCATCTGGGAATTGGTCTTCGACTGCTACTGAGTCCGCTGGCTTCAGCATTCGTGAGAGAAAATCAACTACAAGATTCTCTTTCCCAGGTTGATCTTTTATTGTGATGTCAAATTCAAGCAATAAAATCAACCATATTGTTACTCTACCATTTGTGATAGGTTTATTTGCTAAGTATTTTATGGTAGATTGATCTGTATATAAAACAATAGGATATTCAGTGATATAATGCTTAAATTTATTTACAGCATGTATTACAACTAAAAACTCTTTTTTAGTTATGGTTTACTTTAGCTCAGCATGAGACAAATTCTTGCTAATATAATAGATTGCATATGGTTTTTTGTCTTCTTCCTACCCAAGGACTGCTCCAATAATTGCATCTAAAGCATCCGATGAAATTTGAAATGGCAGGTCCTAATTTGGGCCTTTGAGCACTGTGGTTGTTGACACAAGATTTTTTAGATCCTCAAAAGCACGGTCGCATTTATATGTCCAATAAAATCAACATTCCCTGTCAGTGCATATAGAGGTGCAACTATTTGAGAAAAATGTTCTATGAAACTCCTATAATAACCAAAAAATCCTAGAAAATTGCGTACCTCTGTTTGTGTGGTAGGAGTAGGTATTAACAAAATTATTTGAATTTTGGCCGAATCTACCTATATTCCAGCTACTGAGATATAATGACCTAGGATGAGCCCTTCGGTCATCATCATGTAGCACTTTTCATGGCTTAAGCAGAGCCTGGTGGTAATACGTCATTGCAACACCTTTTCCAATGTGTCTAGTGCTGGCTCAAAATCATCTCCATATGGTGTGAAATCATCCATATATACTTCGAGCCCTTCATTTATTAAATCTGAAAAGATGCTGAGAATGGACCTCTGAAATGTGGTAGGGACATTGCATAGGCCAAAGGGTAGGACTCTGTAAGCAAATGTTCCCCAAGGACAAGTAAAAGTAATTTTGTCCTGGTCTTCAAGGGCAATCTGAATCTGATTGTATCCACTGAAGCCATCCAAGAAAGAAAATAATTTCTTTCCTATGAATGTGTCTAATACCTGATCAATGAATGGAAGGGGAAAGTGGTATTTCTGGGTTGCTTTGTTTAATTCTCTGTAATCTACACAAATCCTCCATTTTCCATTCTTCTTTGGCACCACTAGTAGTGGAGAGACCCACTTGCTATATGAGATTCGATAAATAAAGTTTACATCCAAAAGTTTTTGTAATTCACCTTTTACAATATCTTTCAGGTGAGGGTTGAGTCTCCGTTGGGGTTGGCGAATGGGTCTAACATCCTTTTCTGTATAAATGTGGTGTGTACACAGATGGGGATCAATTCCTTTCATGTCAGGATAATCCCATGCAAGAGCTTCCTTATATTTTCTCAGTAGCTAAACCAACTTTTCTTCTTGTTCAGGAGTCAGGTTTTTGTTAATGTTCAAGGATTTTCCTAGCTCAATCTCTATAGTTTTGATGTTTGAAACAGAGGTAGTGGGTATTGATTGATCATGAGTGTCTTTGAGGGGATCTTCTTCTAGTTCATTGTCAAATGCTGCCTCTATCATGTGACATTGTACATGGGATCTGGATTCGGATTGGTTAATGAATTTGTTAATAACGTCATCCTCTGTTTGGTCTTTAAAATCGAGGGCATCTTCTATGGTTAATGGGGACCTAATGTTTTCTGTGAGGTACGATACAGGTTGTTTGTTAGTTTTCATTATTGTTAAACTTGGCTGGGTTGGAGGGTATAGAGCTAGATTCTTCATATTACTCCCTCTAGTTATAGTCATACTACCTTGTCAGCAGCCAATGTAAGCATCAGCAGTCGCAAGCCAAGGTCTACCAAAGGTTAAGGGGTGTCCATCAAGTCAGTTTTTGGGGTTGATTATCAAAAAGTCGGCAGGGTATTCCCAGGAATCTATGGATACCATTACATCGTGTAGTGTACCTTCTAGCCTAACCACTAATTGATTAGCCAGTTCCACTAAGGTGGAGGTTGGTTCCACTGATGTAATGCTAAGTTTTTGACAAGTGGTGGTTGTTAAAATATTAATTGCAGCCCCTAAATCAACTAGGCATTTGAAAAGGTTTGTCCATTGATTTGCACCATCACTATAGGATTCCCTAGGTCTTCATATTTGACAGGTGCTTCTCTTCCCGATAATAGATCAGATAGGGTGCCAACTACTTAGACAGTTGGGTTAGTTGTTATTCTCCTCTTTGGCTTTCTTATACATAACTCTTTGATGGTTTTTGCATATATTAGGATATCTTGGATAGCTTGGAGGAGTGGGATTTTTATACACAAATTTCTTAGTTCTCCCAGAAGATCAAAGTCAAGATGTTCTATGGGGCGTGGTATGATTAATCGTTCTGGGAATGGGGGAGAAGACGTGGTTGCTTGGTCATGAGTTTGTTGTCTAACCACATCCTCTTCTTGTAGTGGTTGTTCTACGGGTAACTGATTTTCAACTTGAGCATTTTTATCTCCCTCAGTTTCTATTATGCACCCAGACCTTAATTGAAGGTCGTTGCACTCCCTTACATTGGTTTCTAGTTCTAGTGTTTTGATTATTTAAACAGATTGAACCGGTCTATTATTAGGGTTTGGGTTAGGTTGGGCTGGGAGTTGTGGTATTAAGTTGGACTAGGAATTTTGTTGAAGTGTATATGGCGCTAGCAATGTGGGTTCAGGGAGAGGGATGGTTCCAACTGGCTGATTCATCGGTCTTGGCCAGCTTGACTGACAGGCTTGACTCTGCGAAGTGGGAGAGGACCATTGTGTTGGATATGCATTGTTTTTCCAACATGGTGGAGAGTAAGGAAAGTTTGGCCAATTAGTTTGGCTTGCTTTATTTGGCCATGGTGATGAAGGAAATGGTTGTTGTGACCAACTTGGAAAGGGTGGTTGATTTTGCCACATTGTATTATATTGTTGAGCATGATATTGCAGAGGCTGGAAAGAAGAATATGGATCGAAGGGCATACCTCGTTGTCGTGGCTACCATTGACGGCGCTGATTGAGTAGGTACACTGGTTCTGATTCTTCTTCTGCTTCTTTTTACACTGATTTCAAACCTGGAAGTGAGGGGCAGTTCTCTGTGGAGTGATCTTTTGTACAAATAGCGTAGAATTGAACTACATCTAGTGGGCACTCTTTGTGGTTGTGTTTATTTCTGCATCTAAGGCAGAATATTGCCAGGTTTTTCTCTGCTTCTGCTTGTTTCTGTTTATCTTGCATAATATCAAGCTGCGTTGTCAAAGTCCCCAATATATCAGTTTTGAAATTATCTAATAAATTCCTTATTTTTGCGTGGGTTACTTGTCCACCGGATTTCTTGTTGTCCCTTGTGAGCATATCACGTTCCACTGGTTTTAGCCTTGCACTGCCTCTGGAACTCCTGATACACAAATCAATAATGTCAGCAAAATTTTATTGATAGATGTCACCTTTTCCCACAATATTTAGTGTTTCAACCCATTGTTCCTTCATCCCTTTAATTAATGTCTTTTTTAATACATTGTCAGGTAAGGGTAATGATGTATAAGGAGATCTCTCAATATTATGCTGAAAACGTTCAACATACTCTTCTAGTGTCTCATTAGATCTTGCTACCATCTGAAATATTTCATCCTTTAATTCTCTAGACCTATAATAATCATGATATTTCTTTAGAAAAGCACCTTTCATCTGATCCCAGTCATTTATAACACCTCCACCTAACCCCATAAACCATCGTAAAGTTTCTCCTTTTAATGTGGAGGGAAATAATTTTAGCTTTTGGGGATTAGTGGTATAGTCACACCCCCGGCACAAACATTGAATTCAAACAAAAATGAGTCTGGATCTTCCGATGTTAGGCCATGGAATGTAGGAATATGTTGGAGAGGAATGGCCTTCATAGGTGCATTAACTACAGTATCTACAATGGGATATTACAGTGTGGAGGTTTGGGGTGTTTGTTGGTTCTGGGCCATTTGGTCAAATATGTGCCAATATCCTTCTGAGATTTCGAGGGAGGTATTCCTAGGCTGGCTAGAAGGAGCAGGAATGATCTTGACAACACTTCCTTTGTCTGGGATGATGAGAGTTCCTTTTTGAACTAATGTCTAGGGGGATCTTAGCTTTTCCAGTTCTTCAGCTTTGTTCTCGATGATTTTGACAACACTTCCCTTATGTGGGTTGTTTACTGGCTAAACTATTCCAAGAGGAGATCTTGGCTCTTCTATTTCCCTGTTTCTCCTCCTCCTTCGCAGAGATTACTAAGGTTCCCTTCTTGTAACGATTTTGGGCTAGAATTCTCAAATTCTTGAAAATCTTGCTCCTATGTTTGGTTGTGCACCTCAGCAAAGGCTATAGATGGTGATTCTGTGGCCCGAAGGGAACTAGTAGGTTGTCTAGAAACAACTTTTCTATGGCCTATTGACGGCTGAGATTTTGATTTTTTAATGATATCGTCTATAGAGGTCAATCAGCCAAGGGTCACCAGTCCTTTAGCTTTATCAGGTTTGGGTAGTGGTTTTGAATTCTTTTCAGGCTTTTTCTGCTTAGTCATGCACATAAATCAAATACATATTTCTACCCAAAATAATCAACAAATCTGCAGGAAAGCGGGTGGGGGAGCAGTGTTGTTACATGCTCCGTACGTAGGTTCTTACCTTTTGTTTTTAGAACCCAACTCTCCTAGCAGGTACTTACACTACTCTCTTTTCAAAAGAAAAAATGGCTACACTCTGCCCGGCAATGGCGCCAAAATGTTGAGTGATAAAAAGGTTTCTTTTAACCCCTATTTACCCTACATTAATTATCAATCCAAGCACGATTTTTTATATCAAGAGTGTACTCAGTATGAGGCGGTCACTTGTTCAAGAGTAATGTTTGCAATATAGTGCTTACAAAAGTAAATGAGTGCTAGAAACAAATCTAATTGTAATGGCAAGAAACTTAAATTCTCTATAACTAAATCATTCACTCAAGAAACTATAGCAGTCATCAGTCAAGGATACAGTAATGATAACTCTTTCCCCTATAAATTGATGTAAATGAAAATCAATCACAGACAAGATCTCCAATCTGAGAACTTAGACAACAGTAGTCAATGTTCGTTACAGTTGTAGATCCTTTTATCCACACCAAAACAAATATTGGAAATAAAAATTCGATTAGCAGAAAAGGAACAACAATTAAATCTATTGAAAAGGTTGAACAACAAAGCTTGATCTACATAAATGAGTTAAGTAGCAATCTTAACCTGAAATGAGTTGAACAATAACCTTCAACTAATAAAGGAATTGAACAACAATCTTTAACTAAGAAAGGAACAACAAACCTAATGAAGTATAAACACACAACAACTATAGAGTAATTGAATCAGTAATCTTATTCTAGCATAATGGACATTAACCACAGTCATAAAGGAATGACAATTGCAGTTATAATTGAATGACAGTTAAATGAACAGTAATCACAATTGTAAATGAACTGTAGTCAAATGAACAGCAATCACAACTGTAAATAAACAACAGAATTCGAATTAGACAGTGCAACATTGTTTCAAAACGAATAGCATGACCTCTTAAGTTGTGAATAATAATCTTGCTATCCAATTACGATTTCGATATAACTGATCAATTTAGTGAAATGTTCAAAAACAGAAGATTACTGAATAAAGTGAATTAAGGAAATGCAAAGGAAATCAAACCACACACGACTGTAATTGTGAAATAGCGATACAAGAAGCAAGTGGATCCACTAGGGTCGAGCCCTTAACCACCAGGGCAGCACTGTTGTGCTTACTCCAGGATCAGATAATGGAATAGCAACTGAGTTATATATTAATCATAAATGGTAGAGTTACAGCTATCGCTCTTCAAAGAGAGTCGATGATCAAAGTTAAGATTACAATAGTAGTTCTACAAATTGATAATAATATCTGCCCCCTGGGCTACCAGCACTGTCTCTTTTTATAATGGCCAAGTGGAAGTATCAAGAGCACCGATAAGTCTTGAAGCAGTGATCCCTCAGGATCAGAGGATCCTAAGGGATTCACTTTATCTTTGATCTCCAGTTATCGTTTTGTCTTCTTGTGTTGATGTCGCATTTTCTCTTCCTTTTCCTGGACCATGCGCACTGATCTTGATCTCCTTGTCTAGATACAACTTTCTATCAAAGGGACAATAGTTGCTTCTGCTTTGTCTTCTCCTCTCGAATATTGATTTTCTATTTCCTTCACTTTCTGTATAGAAAAAGAAAATAATTAGTTATTTTGTATCAATGACAAGCTCTTTAATTCTATCATACTTCTTTAACATATTACCATCTTAGAATGTATAGGAGTTATGATTCAAAACAAAAGATAAAGAAATAAATGGGAAATACATACTTTTTACAACGCTCAACAGTTTTTACATTACAATGGTTCTAATTCTTGCGTCGTCGTTTTTTAGCAATGCAGATTATTTTCTTCTAGCATGTTTTTGATAGGGTTTAAATTTCCCTTAAAACCTTGTAAAACTAGGTACTTACCCTTTCATTTAAATTACCACAACAAGAAGTAACTTTCAAATGTATACATTCATTCTTGACATAACAATATAAATGTCTGTATAAATGGCTAAACACCATCACATAACGGAAATAATAATTACATATTAGCTCCTATAGAATTACTTATTTGTTTTTCTTGTCTACCTGGAATTTTCGCTGGGAGAGACCACTCCTCCCAAACTTGAGATTGCCTATTATGTCTAGTCTCCCCCCCACGTTAACTACTAGAAGAACCTTTAGACAGTTTTTCCTTTCATCCAAGTCCACAGACATCAAGACTACCCTAGATCCAACCTGCTTCTGTCAATCTTCATAAGGTGTAGGGATTCCACTGCCTCTCAATCCAACTCCAGAATCACCTCTTGGCACTGTCCTACCTTCTCTTCTTTTTCCTTTTCCCCCACTGAGATCTCTATCTCTAGGGTGAGAGGACAAAAGAAGGAAAATAACCGTCTATAACTACTTGTAGTTGAACCACATGTAGGGCCTTGTCATGAAAATTTCCAAGATGATTTTATTTTCTTTAATATTTAATCACATCATTCTTAAAATATTATTTTTGAATTCAAACATACCTTTTCCATCCACAAGTTATTCACTTCTACTATAGCAAATGTAAAAAGATAAAATAAATACGTGCACGGTGAGGGGTGTTACAATGGAATTTTCGACATGATGTTGACAAAATTGGCCATTTTTTTTTAAATTGGGGTTATAGCTATCAAGCTTAAGATATTTTCAATGTCTGAAAGGTTTTTTATGTGTTGAATCCATTTCCACCATAAAAAAAAATATTCAAGCACTACCACTTTTTTTTGAAAAAAAATGATTGGATTATGTCGAAAAATAGTTGTCCAACCTCCATAGACAAGCCCATATATATATGTGTGAGTGTGTGTGTGTGTGTGTGTGCAATTTCTCTTTATATATAAGAAATTTATAGTGAAATATATTAACTAACATAAATATTCAAAATTTTATTAAATCCTCTTTATCTATAAAATAACTAAAAGAAATAAAATAAAAAAGTAATGATTTTAGATTTAACTTTTAATAACCTTATACCTTCTTTCTTCTTGAATGGTAAAATGAAAGTCGGTGTGACTGGCTTCTTGAATAATGAGGTATGGCTTCTCATTTGGATAGATAGTTGGATAAGATTTTAAGTGGTTGGAAAACATATGTTTATATATCATTTAGAATATATACAAATAAGTAACTCACTTCTTGAATAATGAGGTATGGTTTCTCGATAAGGGTTTAAGTAAATGGTTGGAAAAAATACGTTTATATATTATTTTTTAAATCCCCCCCGCAACACCACCTTCAACCTTTTGGTTTCCTTTTCACCAGTTTCTTTATCTTATTCTTCACCATTAACATATCAGTCTCCTCCTATTTTTTAATTGTTCTCCCATTGTCGATGTGTTTCAGTCCTATTCTCATCATCTAGGTTGAGATTCGATTCCCTTGGTTCTATCAATCAAAGAGGCTTTTCAAGATTCTCTCTTTCTCTAGCCTCGATCTTTCGTTATCTTCTCTCAAGTTAGCCATTTATGCTTGTAGTTGCTGAACAATTTCTAATAACATTGCATTGGTGTTGTGAGACTCTTCCCCTAATTGCACCCACATTTTTGGGTTGCCTCTAGTCGCTAATGGGGTAATTCTAGTCCCTCTCCTCATTCTGCTATCTTTCACTATGAACATATATAGAATTTATTATTCCTTGGTTTCCCAAGCAAGCCTCAGTGTTGAACCTGGCTCTGATACCACTTGTAACACATCTCCACACTCCAAAAGTAATAATTAAAAAAAAGTGACATTTATCTATATCTTCGGTATATATATATATATATATATAAGTTGTTACACATCATGTAATATGGAAAAAGTTTTCATCATTGAAATTACTAACAAATATATATATTAAGAAATTATTAACAAATATATATATTAACAATGGCTAAGGAATAATATACAACAAATATAACTACTTAGGGTTTGATGGTTTATATGGATTTGATGTTTTTCCTTAGACCACAAGGTTACTATTGATATTTATTGAGG
>APFE031125769.1:0-10618 GCA_000404065.3 Pinus taeda | reverse complement strand
AAAAATCTAGCACTACTAGTAACCCAATGGGATATATAATAAACATGATACACTTGAATAATATGGCCAAGAACAATCGAATTACCTCAAACACAAGGCTTTTATGATGACATATATGAAGCTTACTTTATAACTTTTCGAGACACTAATCCCCCATGGTGACTGGTGGCAACCTAACTCAATAGGAAATCACAAAATATAACCTAATAAGCCTAGGTGAAATATAATCGTAAGAAGCAAGGATCTAACTTTGGGTGTATCCAAAAATAATAACCAAAAATTAGTTTTATGAACATTGACTATGGTACTTAAGGTAGAGTTATGCCTTAGATAATCAAGGGATCATCTATAAATGTTCTATCCACTCCAACTATGAGAAGAGAGTCACTTTTTGGATGCTTGTTATCCTTATCAAAACCATATAATAGAAGAAATTAAAAAGACAAGTAGGCTCCAAACAATAACCCAAATAATTAGTAGCAAGATATAAAAATAAGGGGCCAAAAGGCACTCTTCGTGAATAGAATGATGCAAATTAATTCTTTCAAAACAAGGCCCTATTGATTGAAACAAATTTTGAAACATCAATGGAAAAACCATTCACCATGTGAACACATTGGGGACAAAACCCCAAACAAATCAATGACTTATAAATAATGCCAATAAACTTGATGATAAGCTTTGTTAAAATCTAGTTATAATATTATTGTATGTTTACCAAATTTTTGTGCCCACTTCATAGGCTCCCATATAAAAATCATATTGTCAAGAACGAATCTCCCTTAAAAAAATCATGTGCACTCTTATGAAACAACATACTTTTCCATTTAGTAGATTTGTAATGCCAAAGGCTTCACCACAATTTTATGAGAAACCATAAGCAAACTGATAGGTTTCCAACAGCCAATGGAATCCTTGGCTACATTCTTGGGAATAAGCTTTATCATCTTCTAATTAAGAAATTTAGATAGTTGACTAGGAAAAAAAGCTTAGAAGGCAAAGGAACATAATTCATCACTAATAGATTCCAATAAGGCCTTTTAGAACTTACAAGGAAACCAATCCATACATGGGATTCTTCATTCTACATAGAGTACAATGAAATCCTAAAAAAAATCATGGAAAATTCTTTGTCTAACCTATCCTTATTACCACAAGAAACCTTATGAGGGACCATATGGAAATAGGCATCTCTTGAAATTGCCACCCCATCTTTCAAAGGATAAGGAGATAAAACATTATTACAATTGGAGTTAAACATGATTCTAACCTCAACAAGACCCTAGATAGGATAGCCATCTATGTAGCATAACTGAGGCACCCTTTCTTTGCAACATGTTACTTGAGAAAGTCAAAATAAGACATTGAATCCTATTTCCCTTATTGAGTCCTTTAAATATGGGAACATACCCAAGAACCTCTTACTAAATAAGGCTTGACACTGTGAACTATCATTTGCAATTTTCAAACCTCAACCTTAAGAGTGACATGATGGAGATCCTCTCCAACGACGGTTCGAACCTACTTTACACATTGATGAGCTAACCACAAGTCCTCCTTTTGGTTCCTAGTTAGCATCTTCCCCCAAGCTCTAATGAGCTTAACAATATCCTCCCACTAAATAATCTACCCTCTATTCCCAACTAGATGAGGGGAAAGGCTCCATACTCTCTCAACAAGGGCCAAAAGTCCTTGGGATCCAAAATAAGAGACACTTAACTTGGATAGTGAATAAGGGAGTGAATTAATAGATTTTCCGAAGGAAATTATAGTCTAGATCACGAATGGTTTGAACTAGTCACATTTAAAGCATATCAACATGAAAATGCTAGCAAGAGAATGAAAAACCATCCTAAAACACATAGAATGGATCTAATCAAACCTTAACCCTATCCTCTCCCGATTAATATTTAGACTAAGTATACCAACAACCATAATCTAGCCTCTTTTTCTTTGAAATGGGGACAAAATTTTAAATATTATCTTTATAACAACACTAAACATTCTTCTCTAAACAAATAACCACAGAAATTACAGGTGCACATCTATCCCCTTCCTACTCAAAAATATTAAAATTCCCTCCAACAAACCTCTTAGACAACATAACTTTTGTCCCCTTCTCACTCAAAAATATTAAAATTCCCTCCAACAAAGCTCTTGGAAATAATATGAGATAAAGCCATCCAATACCAATTCATGCATCACTTTGAGCTAAAATTAGTAGGATGATCTACACTAAAATTAACCCATTGCTATTGAATAAAAAGTGTGCAACAATTACTTGGGTTCGAATTAAACACAACTACAAAACTTTACAAAGAGGGAGAGGGATCTATTTCCACACATCCACTTTGCAAATGCTTTGAATTCCAAAATGGTCCATTGATATGACCTCAATGGGTTAATACGTGGAGTTAAATTTATAAGGTATGGCCCTAAGAGAGGGCATATATGGCGTTAAATGTGCATATAATGTGTTAATGTAGATGTAATAAGGTCAACCTAATAATGAAGGATCCACCTATGCAATGTGTTGATTGGTATATATAGCTATCATGTAGTAATAATTCCTGAGAGGTGCTTGGGATGTATGAATGAAATCGGGTATTCACAGTTGGTCCTCCTATTCTTAAAAGAGTTATTGTGTAACTTAGCTTTCTTATCTATATTGAATTTGTGCTCCTACATTAATGTACATGGTGTGTACTTTTGTTTCTTTATGTATTTGAATTATAACATTCAACTTAAAAATAAGGAGGCCACATGTGCAGTGCATGAAGTGTTATACATAAGTATCACATAGGCATTATTAGCAAGAGGTGATTGTGATGTATGAATGTAATTTGGTATTTGGGGCAGCTTCTCCTATTATTAAGTGGTTATTTTATTACAAATCTATGTTATCTATCTTGGAGTTATACTCAACGCACACATAGGTATATTTAACTTCCTAAAGCAAGACAACATCAAGCATGACACATTGCATGAAATTTTTCACAAAATTATTGCAACTAGGAAGCAACATCCCATGGAAATTCTATGATGGTAAGGAGATAATCATTCGAGGCGGAGATGGAAGCATATGCTACCAAACTATTTTTCTGTTGCAAATCCATCAAACTAAATGAATGAACCATCATACCTTTGCAATACTTTTTCTTTCTGTTGGGGGTAAAATCCCTATAAGTCAATCAACATGAACAAGAGAGGTGGCTAGCTTTTTCTTGTTCATTTTGAACTATCAAGTAGACTCAAAGTCCATGGCAATCAACATAGAAGAAGCAAATACATTTGGGATCACTAACTTAGGGTTCTATTGATAGGTCTCGAATTCCCATCAATAGTCAAATGATATTATCCAATGTGAAATCCCTCTTAGACCTTACAACATTTGAGATAAGAAACCCATCTGGATTCTATCATGGAAGAAAACAATGAATAATTGATTTTATATGAATTAAAATAAGTAAGCGTAGAAAACAGAAAACGAAAAAGAGCATTCTAACCTAAATGTAAAAAGCAAACTACTTCTAACTATCCTTGCTAAGATGAATTAACTATCAATGAATTAATTCCTTGTACCAAATATGGCTTATAGATGAGGAAAATCAATTAGCTCATGTCATGCACAAATAATGTTAAAACTATTTTTAACTAGTGAAACATATTGACAATGTTCGTACATAAGACTAATGGACACTGTAAATTCATAGCAGAAAGTAGTTCCATAAGTAGAGACAAAAGAAGTGACATTTGTAATTAGCAGGAAAATAGTCAACTAGATGAATATTGTATTTCACATCAAGTGCAAACATGAAAAAATCACATTGCATAATGGCTTGAAAAAAAAATAGAATGTTCTAACTATGTTAGGAAAGCCAAAAAATGAAAGTTGAGTCTCCCATGGATAGGGACTAAATAAATTTGTCTTGGAATTCAATGAACTTGGTCAATTGGCTTGTGTTAGGCCCTTATAATACTAGTGTATTCTCTTATTATTATTGTCATTGTAGCCCCTTATTATGTTGTTGTGCCCATGTTTTCCCAATATTGTTATTATTGTGCCCCATAGAAGCCCATTATTGTTGTTGTTGTGCTCTTACATTATTATTGTTATGTCGACTTGACTATATTGTGATCTCTTAGACTCCTATAGATAGAAAGGAGGTCTTATCATTTGTAGCATTCAATAATTGTTCATTTGTGTAACGTAAAGGAGGTTTCACCCTCGAAGAGGCTGATTTTGAAGTCGTTGATCTATCTTTTCTTCTATTTTGTGAGCTCGTTGCATAACAATTGGTATCAGAGCTTTGGATTGAAGGGTTTTGCTGCTTCAAACGGATGATCGTGGCCGTTTCACTATAACGTTTGTTCTACGATGTTTCAGAAGCTAAAATGAAAATCCATTTGAGCCTAAATCTTTCTGAACCTCGGGTATGAATTTCAGGTCTCGTGTCACTATATTTTCGGCGATATGATACAAGGAATATATCATTTTTGCAAGCTCCTGAATTATATCTCAAACAAGTGACTTGGGGAAATCATCATAACGTTCTCTCTGAGCATCAGATTAAAATTTCGTAAAAAGTTACAGAAAGAGCATAGACTTTCGTTTTATGTTTATTAGTTTCAGGTTCAAATGTCGTAACAGTGACGTGGAACTTCTTACAAGTTCAATCTATTAAACGAGTCCATAATAAGTTCATGTGGGAGATTTGGAATAAAGCTTTCTTGTAGAATCCAATCTTTATCGAACTTGCAGGGTTGGAACGAGGATGCAGAGGGCTACCATAAGTCGAAATTTTAGACCTTGGAGACTCACAATTACAAAGATACAACCGATCCAATATCGAGCTCCTATAAAGCCAAAAAAGGTGTGTAGTCTTTTTAAAATTTTGCATAAGTTTGGTTTAAAAAATTATTTTGAAGGAATTCAAAGGACACAATGAAGCATAATTATCATTAATTGACGCCTCGAAGAAAGAAAACAGAAACACCTAGTAAGTAACCTGAAAGCTCTAGCATGACTCGTGAAGAAGAATAAGAAATGCAACAAGATACATCAAAATTACGAGACCAAGTGCAACAAATTTCACTCTCACAAAAAGTAAGAGAAGCTAAGATGGATGGTTTAAAGAATGGCGTGGAAGCTAAGATGAACGGCGTGGAATATAATATGGATGGTTTAAAGAATGTTGTGGAAGCTAAGATGAATGGTATGGAATCTAAGAATGATGGCGTGGAAGCTGATATGGATGGAATGGGAGCTAAGATGGATGGTATAGAAGCAAAACTTAAAGGCATAATGGAAGATTTGAAGATAGATTTGACAAAGTTTCTACAAGAAATGCTTACAAATGGCGAAAGGGTAGTAAAGGAAACTCATGACGAGAACAAAATAAATGTTCATCATGATTTCATAGACTCTAACAGTGGATTGAAAACCCACAGTGTTCCAAAGATCGATATGAGGAATTTTAATGGCAAGGATCCCGTAACATGGATACTACAGATGGAGCAATATTTATATCTCCATAATGTGAAAAACATACAAAAGGTACACATTGAAACTTTATATTTGGAACCCAATTAGTTTTTATGGTATCGATGGTTTGCTCTCGTAACAAATTTTCACTTGGAAAATTTTTACAGAAGAAATGATAGCACATTATGAAGATAAAAAAAGCAACACCTTTTTTAGCCAATTAATAAATCTCAAACAAAAAGGTTCAATGGTGGAGCACATTGAGGACTTCCAAAAATTGAATATAAGGGTAAAAGATATTCCATAGGAGAATAAGATTTATGTATTCATAGTGACATTAAATGATAACATCCAACATGAGATTCGCATTTGGGAACCTGATTCATTAGAGAAGGCATTCAGGTTGGCAACAAAAATTGAAGGATAAAATATTGTAACAAGGAAGCCTACCAACCACAACTATAAAGATGGAAGTGTCGTTGCCCCTAGCATTCCACAACTTATAAGGTTGACACCACAACAATTGGAAGAAAAAAGAGAAAAAGGGCTTTGTTACAATTATGATAGCAAATACACTAAAGGTCATAAGTGTGCTAAGAAGAAATTATTATACATAGATTGTGAAGAAGAATAAGAAAACATCAAAATAAGAGGATACACACCATGAACAAAGCCTAGAGAAAGAAGAAATGAATCCCACCATATCTTGTAATTCATTGGATGGAATAACCACTCCTCAAACTATCAAGATAGAAGGACATATCAAGAAGAAAAAAGTAATAGTGTTGACTGATTCAGGTAGTACCCACAATTTGAGTCATTGTAAGATAGCGGAGGAATTGAATTGCGTCCTATATCCAGCACGAGAGTGTCAAGTGATGGTTGCAAATGGAAGAACCATAAATTGCACTGGAAAGTGCCATAATATCAAGCTATCCATTGGAGAATATGTGTTTAATAGCCCAATACTTTCCATTCCAATGGGTGGTATTGATATTGCACTAGGATTCCAATGGCTACAATCTTTGGGTACAATAACTTTTAATTTTCAAGAACATTTCTTCAAAAAAAAAATCAGAAGGAAAGGAATTTGAATTAAGGGGTATCACAGGGAAACCGAGAAATATAATCAGCTCTAACAACATGACAAAGCTTCTAAAGAAAGAACAATGTGGCATAATTGCACAATTATGTTTGCTAGAGGTTCCCATGTCGAAATCATCTATTTTTCCATATCTCCAAAAAGTCTTGGCCAATCATTCCAAGCTATTTCAGACTCCCAAAGGCCTCCCACTTATTCGTGATCATGATCATGCTATTCATTTGATTCCAAGAAATGTTCCTCCAAACATGAGGCCTTATAGATATCCCTATGCCCAAAAGAGTGAAATTGAATATATGGTGCAGAAACGCTAGAGGTTGGTATAATTCAACCTAGTCAAAGTTCTTTCTCTGCTCTAATAGTATTTATGCACAAGAAGAAGGGATCATTGCACATGTGTCTGCATTATAGGTAGCTCAACCAGCTCACTATTAAAGATAAATTTCCCTTTCCTGTCATTGATGAATTATTGGATGAATTGCATGGAACAATTTACTTCACCAAGTTGGACCTTCATTCAAGATATCATCAAATCAGAACAAAGACTAAAGACATTTTCAAAACAACATTTAGAACTCATGAGGGTCATTATGAAGTTTTAGTCATGCCTTTTGGCTTTACCATTGCACCTTAAACATTTCAAGGTTTGATGAATTCCATTTTGAGACCCTTCCATAGAAAAATTAAAGCCATTAAGGAATGGAAAATCCCCACATCCGTAAAGCATTTGTGAGGATTTATCGGGTTGATAGGGTATTATCGCAAGTTTCTTAAGAATATGGGAGAATAACAGCACCTCTAGCAACATTACTGAAGAACAATGCATTTTCTTGGACTCTAAAAGCAGCGAAGTCCTTTGAACATCTTAAAGAGGCAATGTGCCAAGCACCGGTCTTAGCTACGCCACACTTCACAAAAAAAATTATTGTGGAATGTGATGCCTCAACAAATGGAATTGGTGTTGTTTTAATGCAATAAGAAAGACCCATTGCTTTCGAAAGTCGTCCAATCAAAGGAAAGTATTTACACAAATCTATTTATGAGAAGGAAATGTTGGAAATGCTACATGAACTTAAGAAATGGCAACCTTACCTAGTGGGAAGACACTTCAAGGTAAAAATAGATCATGTAGTCTTACACACTTTTTAGAACAAAGATTACTTCAGAAGAGCATCAAAATGGGTCACAAATATGTTGGGTTCTAACTTTGAAATTGTCTACAAAAAAGCGAAAAAAAAAAAATGTTGTGTCAGATGCACTCTCAAGAGAGGATGAGGATGTGGAAGCATTGCCTTGCACCATTTCTATTATCCAATCAGATTGCATAAATGATGCAAGGGATGAATGGAAGAATGACAAAGAAGTGTGGGCACTCATTCAAAAGATACAACAAGACCCCAATACATCTAATACATTTAGCTGGGAAAAGGATTCGTTATGGTACAAAGTTCGCTTATACCTCTGTAAGAATTCCCAACTCAAACAAAAGATTCTTATGGAGTTTCACACCTCTCCCTTAGGAGGGCACTTAGGATTTTAAAAAACTTACCACAAGGTTAAGAAGGAATTTTTTTGGGATGGCCTTAAATCTGAGATTCAAAACATTGTGGTAGAATGTTTCATTTTCCAACAAAACAAAGTTGAAACAATTGAGACCTCGTCTCTATTAAAACTGTTATCCATTCCAAGTCAACATTCGGAGAAGGTTTCAATGGATTTTATCACAGGTTTACCCAAGCCTAAAGCAAATATTGTCATCATGGTGGTAGTTGATAGACTTATCAAGTATGCACCCTTTTGTGCATTATCTCATCCCTTTAAAGCCAGTACAGTTGCTACTGCATTTATTGAAACAATTCAAAAGCTACATGGAAACCCAAAGATTATTGCAAGCGCGAGAGATCCCATCTTCACAAGAAATTTTCGGACAAAATTATTTTCTTGTCTCGTTACTCATTTAGCTCATAGCTCATCATATCATCATCAATCTGATGGGCAAACTAAGATAGTGAACAAATCTTTGGAAGGATATCTTCGTTATTTGTATCTGATAAACAGACGCAATGGGTCAAATGGTTGACTTTGGTTGAATAGGGCTATAAAACTTCCCTCAATACTCCAACAAAAATGACCCCATTTATGGCACTTTATGGATATCATGCACTGTCCACCACATCATATTTAAGAGAAAATTATAAGGTTCAAGAAATGGAAAATCACATCGAGCATCAACAACAAGTTCTCCAACTCTTAAATGATAACCTCACTTTGGCACAGGATAGAATGAAGCAACACGCATATCAACATCGCAACGGAAGACGTTTTGATGTAGGTACTAGGTATTTCTATGGCTACAACCATACAAACAAATGTCCCTCAAGCAAGCTAAGAAGGATAATAAATTATCACCAAAGTATTATGGTATGTATAAGGTGTTGCAAAAGATTGGTATTATGGCATACAAATTGGAGCTTCCCATAGCTTCTCGAGTTCACCCAGTTTTCCATATTTCATGCTTAAATAAGGTTATCGGTGGAAAGCTCGTAGTTCAAACAATATTTCGAGAACTTGACGAGGAAGGAAAATTCATATTGGAACGTGAAGCAGTCATAGCAACAAGAACTCGATAGCTACAAAATCGATCAATTTCAGAGTATCTCATCAAGTGGAAGAACTTACCTGCTGAAGATTCCACATGGGAGGATGAGACTTTTATACACAAGCATCCAGAACTACTCAAGCATTTAGGTCAACACCTTTTTGAAGGATTGGGGCATGTTAGGACTCTATAATACTAGTTTATTCCCTTATTATTATTTTCATCGTAGCGTATTATCATATTGTTGTGCCCATGTTGTTCCCATATTGTTATTATTGTGCCCCATAGAAGCCCACTATTTTTATTGATGTGCCCTTACATTATTATTTTTATGCCAGCTTGACTATATTGTGATACCTTAGACTCCTATATATAGAAAGGAGTTCTTGTCATTTGTATCATCCAAGAATTGTTCATTTGTGTAATGTAAAGGAGATTTCCCCCTCAAAGAGGCTAATTTTGAAGTCGTTGATCTATCTTTTCTTCTATTTTGTGAGCTGGTTGCATAACAGCTTGTCAGAAAGTTGATATAGGTGTTGCATGTCAAGCAATGTCTATCGCCTATCTATAAAATACGGTAATCAATATCATTGGCCATCATAATTAAATGGGAAACCCTTTGTAGGTAAGCTATCCTATAGAGGATTTCAAATTGAGCATAGTGTTTGTGGATGATGTGCTACAGGAAAGTCTCTTCCTCACGACATATTTTAGTGAAAATAAAATATAGCTGTGGATTTATACCAGCCCGATGGCTTGATGTTGATGATTCATTATTGTAAACATCACATGTCATGGAAAAAGGTTTTTTCTAGAGCAATAGCTTGCAGTGAGGGATGTTTCTATTGAAACATGTTGCTAAATAAAATATTTACTCCATGATGTGTCATAAAAGAAGAAACTCTTTCCATGGCATATCAAGGTTAGGAGGCAATCAAACCTAGATTTTACTTGTGCCATGCCAAAAATTACTTGGAAGTATGGGCAACCAGAACGGACCGAAAAATCAGCAACAGCTCACTGACTGGGCAACCAAGAAAAAGCGAACTGTTTTGGAAACATCACATCTGAAAAAGGGAAATATCTAATTACGCAGTTTTCTTTTCTTTTTATCTTTTTGGTAATAAGGAGAATGAGATCGTTGTTTTTAAAACAGGGGATATCTCTTCTTCCAAAATAATAATAATACAGTGACATTGTTTGCAGACCTGCGTACTGTGTATTCCTCTCTCCATGGCTACAGACTGACTTGTCATTTCTGTGTATTTGATATTAATCTTCAGATCTGTTGTTTTAGCAATTAGCCTGTTTCTAAAGTCTGTTTTTGTAGTTTTTCTCTGTTTATTTTATTTTCTTAGATCTGCAAGCAGATCAATTGGTATCGGAGCATAAGATCTTGGAAGACATCCACCTGTTCGAAGATTTTTTTTTT
>APFE031125768.1:957-15903 GCA_000404065.3 Pinus taeda | reverse complement strand
TTTTCTCAGAAAATTGGATGAGACGTGACTCTTGGTACGGTCACAATCTTTAACGATTAAAATTATTTAGATCACACATTTTTTCTCAACGTTATCAAAATATCTTTTACTTTTAAAATACCATGGGCAATTACCATGGGTTGTTTCTAAAACCTCGGTTAATGTTCTCCCCGTAAAATGTAAAACTTATCACTAGTTTCTAAAACCACGGGCAATTACTAATGGTTTCTAAAATACCATGGGTTGTTTCTAAAACCTCAGTTAATGTTCTCCACGTAAAAATGTAAACTTTCCACTGGTTTCTAAAACCACGGGTTTTTCCACGTAATTTTTTTTAAATATACTTGAAAAGGTTCCCGCTTATCTTTATTATGCACTTTTATCAATAATGTAAAACCCTTATATATATATTATATTATTATATTTCACCTTTTTTTTTGTTCACAATATATTATTTCCTTTCCTCTTTTTTTTATATACCCTTCTTCTTTATTCTTTATTATATCTTTATTCTTTATTAATTTTTTTTTTTAAATAATGGCCAAAGACCTAAAAAAAATGGAGAATCTCCCAATATATAGTGAAACGCTTCAATTATGACAGCAACAAAGTTGATGATAGGTTGATAGCCAAAGGCCTAGTGATCAGCCAAACGTGGCTTTGATACCAATGAAGCAAACAAAGTTCCTTCTATATATTAATTACTCCAAAAGACTTGGAATATGAAATTATCCATTAAGGATATAAATATTATATTAAATATATGAATAAGAATGAATGATAATTGATTTACAATGAGAACGAGAGGCTTGTTTATATATCGAGCAAGTGTCTCTTCATGAAGAGTCATGTCCTATTAGACATGCCTCTTCAACCTAATTACTAGCTTAACTAACTATTATTTATGATTATTATCTTTTACATTATATTTATATTATTTATATATTTTATTTGTTACATGAGACTAAAAACCGCGATGGTCGCCTGTTGTATTATTCTTGACCCACCATGGAATCTCTCTGCTTACTTGTATACCCGCAATGATCCCAAAAAAGCAATTTTCCCAAAGAGGATGAGAAGCTTCGTGATCTAGAAGCTTCCAGAGCGGAGAGTTAGAGGTTGTTCTGGAGGTTGTTCGACATAGATGAGGTTGATTTCTCCCAACTTGGCCTCTTGGTCTTATCCTTATGAGCTACCTCCTTGAGATGAGGGCCTAATCCTATCTTTGGAGAGATCTTAACTCCCTTTTCCATCCTATATATTCATCCTCTCCCATTCCCAAATGGTTGGTCTATGTCTATTTTCACCCTTATGTTAAGATTGTGCCTATATGCTACTCATTTGGCTTGGAGGAGTGCTTGGAGAGCTTAGCTTGGACTTGGAAATTCATTCAAGGAGATCCTATCAACATCAAGGCTTAGTTGTATGCTTCCCCTTATTTTCTATTAATATACAACTACTAGTTCATTTTCCATTTATGTGTATGCTCATGTATCATCTATCTTAACATTCCTTGATCAGTTAAGTAGGTTTATTTTGAATATGTTGTTGGTATTTGTGTGCCTTGTTGTGTCTTAATCTCTTGTGCAAGTGCATAAACATTGAGAGCAACATGAACAAGCCTGTGACACAAGTGGTTCAAGGTCTTCATCAAAGGACAACCTGATAGCATCAAAACAACGTAGCCCATCTTCTTCGTCTCTCATTTCAATTGTAACTTAGGAAAGATTATAGTAGATTGTCACGTAGGTTGCTAGTCCCACTCATTGGGCTAGAGGGATCATCTTTGTCTGCAAAGAGGATTTACCTAGACAAAAAAATGGCGACTCTGCTGGGGAGGCTATAACCCTTTCCGTTCAATCCTTCACCTTGAATTTGTGATGAGTTTGAACAGCTATCCATTTTTAGACTTGTTTGCTTGTCTATAACTATTTTTGCTTACTAGTAATTGCTTGAACATTATTTTTTTAGTTTTTGATGCTCTTGAATATTTTTTGTTTTTCTTTATCTTTCTCGATCATCACAATTTTTTCCCTGACAATCACGATGACATCAGGGATTTTTTTATTACAATTGCGATTATCGTTGTTTTTCCCATAACAAGAGCGATGATCCTAGATGTTAAATAAAAATAGGGTTTTTTCCTCTTGATTCCAGTATTTTGCCTTCTATCAGTTGTTTTCCAGTGTGATTCTAGTGTCTATTGTCTTGGTTGACATGTTTTGTCTGACTGCAATTGCTTCTTGATTTGTTTTAAGTGTATTTGAAGCTTGATTTGCTTTCTAGGGTTCCAAGGGTTTCTAGGTCACCCTTCATTCACTTATTGGTCTGTTCTTCAGAGATCAGTTACCCTTGTCCAAGAGTCTTTCTACGTCTTGACGTCTTCTACAAGTCACTTTTGGTTCATTGGTATAAAGTTGTTTTCATTAGTGTCAAATCAAGTAGATGCTTTGAAAGCTACTTTAGTTTTTTTAGAAAGCAATAAATTACGAAATTGTTTGTTTTGATTGAACTGAAAGAAAGTGCTCGTCTTCAAATTTATGTTTCAGAAAGAAAGATTGGAAGTGGTTGTCATTTGATTATTTTTGAAACATTTTTTGCATTCAAAATCATAAAGTGGAAGAGATTTTCATGATCAGTGAGTCGTTTTCATTTTCTTTTGCTCTCTTGCATTAGCTTGCACTGATTGCATCAAAGTGAAAGGAAAACTTTTTTTTACTTTTGGGATTGCATTTGGAAGATGAAAGTGAAAGTTAGTGGAAGGAATTTTGCATGATGCATTTTGTTTAAGCACTATTAATTGAAATTTCTTCCCTTTATTAGTCTATCTTTCATTGAAACGAAAGTTTTCATTTTCTTATATAGTTGCATCATAGGTGTTCAGGTGACATTGTTTTGAGCATCAAAACTGAAACTTAATTCAAGATTAAACTTTAAATTTACTTCAATTAATGTAAGGATCATTTGAAATATTAACACTCACACTTAGTAGTCTAGGTTAGAGGCGTGTTCTGACGTCTATAAAACTCAGTAGTTTTCGTTCGTAATACTCTTGCATTAGACAGTGCTAGCACAGACTTGTGCTCCCCCTACCATCGAGTATATAAAGGGAGACGCTCATAGGTTTCAAACCTTTATCCATAGGAAGTACAGTCTGCCACCCTATAAATGTGATACACCGAAAATAGCATTTGGGGATATTGCATGCATGTACATCAAGTCCTTAGTAAATTTATTTGCTAAGGTGTATATTACAGTTCACGATTACTTGGTAATCCCTTTTTGCCTAGAGTATCCTAAGTAGTCATTTCGATATTTTCTGACTCCTTAAACTTGAAAATATCATCAAATACTTGTCCTTTCAAGCTCGCTAAACCAACGAAAACGACTAGAGTCACATTTTTCGTCCTTTTCTTGACTCTTAAAACATGAAAAGGCAAAGTTTTTGTTTCAAATTCTAACATTAATTGACCACGGAACATCCTTCCTATGGAAATACTCATTAGTAGATCTTAGGTTGATACCAATGGCAACATTTCATGAGTCTACCAGTCAAGGAAACCCCTCTGATTCGAATCCTAGTCCTTTTCCTTCTTTTGGAAATACTGGTGCTCCTTATATGGTGACGTTGTCCCTTCTTGGATTGACCATTGGTCTACCAGTTTGGTTATTTTCGACCTCGGTGGTTCCCAGTGTCCAAACTTCTTTTCAACCAATAAGAGGCCGAAGAAGAAGAAGAAAAATAAGCAAGCGGGAACCAAGCAGCCATTGCTATAGATGCAACTAATGAAGAAAAATATTCCATCGATCCCAAAAAAGTAAAATTCCCTTGCATGTCATTGTCGATTCAGCTAGATATCAAAAAAAAAAAAAAATCCCTTGCATGTTATATAAGGGTGACCACCTTCTTCGAAATTGTCCTGGTCTCCCCAAGGTCTTAGAAGTGTGGTTCATAGGTTCACATCGACCTTTGTCACCAACATCTGGCGATCATGCTAGTGATAAACCCTCAACTAGTAAATCCCATGGGAAAAAAAGGAAAAGTTAAATTTCCTTGTAAGTTCTGTGAAGGTAATCATCCCATTCACCTTTGTCCTTCTATGGATGAAGCTTCCAAAGAGTTGGAAAACCTTACTGCTTCCCATCCTCATCTTCCGGCTGGGTATCGAAAGCTTTCCCCAGGTCCTTCACTAGTTGCTCCAGTGATTGATCAAAAGTCATCTTTGGTCAACCACACTCTCTATGAAAGTAAGTCTCATGAGTCTGTAAACGATAGACTTGGTTCTGCCTTCAGTTAACTATACATTTTCGGTAGAGAGTGAACCTCATATTGCTCAGGTTCTTCTAGTTTCTTCAGTTTTGAATGAACTGGAGGGAAATCCTCATGTTCCCAAGGTGCATGAGAGCATTTCTCATGTTCCCATCGACCAAGAGGGCAACTCTCATGTTCCTACGACACCCCCTCCAAGTAGTTTAGTCACTTCTTTTGATTGGAGTCGACTCACAGGGTATCGCCTTCCATCTTATGTGCATTTCCATATTACAGTATAGGCTTACCATATGGTTGTACCTGGCACAATCATAGATGAGGGTGCATCTGTTAGCATTCAACTACTTGGAAAGCTTTAGGTTCTCCCCAGCTTGTCCCCGTCACCTAGAATCTGTTAGCTTTTAACAGAGGAACCAGTCAACCATTAGTAATCCTTCCTAAGTTACCTATTACTTTCGAAGGAAAGCCTGTCTATATAGACATGATGGTTGTCCAAGGCCCTTTAGATTTTAATCTACTCCTTGGTCGTGACTATGTTTACATCATGGTATGATCCAGGTCCGGGTGTAAAGAAGGACCTTACCAAGACCTTTTACTTTTGTGATGTGTTAAAATTTCTTTTCAAGAGAACATTAAGGAATACAAGTGCATGTGGAAAATAAGAGGAACAACATAATCATTAGCACATGGAAACATAAGCCATTGTTATCGGAGTTCGTCCAGGAGGGACTACATCTCCAGGCCCAGTCAAGGTGGTGTAGGCCGCTGCATTAGGTGTTTTCAAAAGAAGTGATGTACACAAGAGATGATGTCTCAATCATACAAGGAAGAAGGCCCTCATGCAGGAGTGGCTCTAAGAGATATTCCACAACTAGAACTATCAATCAAAACTCCTATCAGTATGACACAAAACATGCATGGTGTGCATCTCACCAACAAGGCACAAAAGGGATGTCAAAGCAAAACACATGCACAACGACAACAAGAGTATCCCATAAACATACAATAAGGGATCTCAAAGCATAAAGTACATCATATGAAGATTCCACATGACATGAAGCAAGGAATCATGACAACAAGAAATAAAGAAGATATTGCATCAATATCAATCTAGGATCTGCAGCATAATGTAAAAGAAGAAATATATGAATAAATCATATACCTCACACCAACCATGGGCCATCTGAAGATGTGAATGAAGAAGTGGATAAAACAATCCACGATGAACATATATTCACATTATCAATGTGTAGGCACAGTCCGCTACCAATCTGTTATGGCCTCATTACGAATGGCCATATAAAGAAGCGGATGTCATGGCTGAAGCTGCCTGAACCATTGCTCTCAAAGCATCGATCCTCATGAAGATGGTTACTTGCACAAGAAAATGGACATCTAAGACATAGTTGTTCAATAAATGGTTGAAGCTTGTTGACTATCGAATTCACAGCATCGATTACAAGAAGAATCGATCCAAAATCGATCACAAGAAGAATCAATCAAAGAATCATTGCTTAAACGAATCAATCATAATAAGAACTACTTTGAACTCTCGGCTCTGTAGCATACTGTCTATCTAGCTCTATCACTGCAGCTCTACGATCTACCCAAATTTCCAGCTCTGTGGCTCTACGCATCTCAAGCGTAGCTCTGGCTTCAAGTTTCCCTGCATAATTCACAGCACAGTCTAGCTATCTCTGCATAACCTCATTTTGCGACTATTCATCAGGTGCAGCCTCCTTATGGCTCTCTAGCACTTCAGGCTCTCGGGCTCTCTAACACAAGCTCTCGGGCACTTTAGTACAAGCTCTCTATCCTCTGTCACTCAGCCTCTTGGCTTCTCTATTTTACTGCCCTCATCCTCTGTTATGCAGCCTTTCACTGCTCTCTGCTCTCTGCACCATGTTCTCAGCACTCTAGCATAGGCTTTCGGGCCCTCGAGCATGCTCTGGCATGCAGGCTCTGACTCGCTCCTTCTTCTCCCCAGCTCTTTCTCACCCATTGTGTTTTATAACATGTTTGGGACAAGAGCGCTTCAAAATTGGAGGCATGTTGCTTAATAATAGAATCCGTTTGTATAGAACACTCGACGGGTGCAACAACCTTTTGAAAAAAACCTTTTATCATTTTACAACGATATGACAAAAACCTGGAAAAACATTGAAAAATTTGATAGTTCGGATTTCAAAATTTATAAAATCAAGCCTATAAACATATTGGATCCGAGATATATCGCAAGTCAGGATTGCAAGTCACTGATCTCTGATGTCACCAATTAGATCTGGGTCATTGATCGGTTTCTGAATCTGACAGCTGAGATTGTGTCACTATATCACTATCGTTGCGGCCAGGGTCCTTCACCGATACATGGTATATGCCGATGCCAATCGCCGATATCGGTGATCGCTAATCGCAGGGTATAAAGTCCCAATCCTCGACCTTTGGGTTTCGTCAACGCCGATCGCCGATTTGATCGCCAATCGCATAAACAACTCTCCGACATCGCCGATTGCCTACCCCTGACTCCAATATCAAAGATCATTAATCAGGGGTCCTAAAGGCCCACCTTAAGTCTTCCCTTTGGACTATGTCGATTGTGATTTGCCTCTTAAGGCTTAAAGTCTAATTTCTATGAAAAAACCTCCTTTTTCAAAGGAACTTAAGGCTAACACTTTTCGCAATTACTTCATCATCCAGACTCGGATTGATGAACCGTTCTCACCTCCATGATCAATAAGATGATATCTACACTCTAGTCCTAGTTCGACATCATTCTGATCTCTTTGATTGTCGAGCATTTCCATGCCATGTATATGAAGATCCACCTGGATCATGGTAGCCCTTATTTCTTCCCTCTTTCGAGTGATGTGTTTCCCACATGAAGGAAGCATTGTGATCATTGATCAACTTACATTCATTGGTCCTGAATCAACTCCCACTCAACCATCATCCCTAAATGGTTCTTATATGCAAGCGGTATCACCCCTGCCATAGGTTAACTATGTGGCTACATGTTCCATGCACGCATCTACTGATGATCTAGTCAGTAATGTAGTATGCCATGTACTAGGGGAATTGGAGTCTGATTTTTCCAGTGGATCCCTGGACATGTACCCCTTCCAGAGTGTTGTTATCCCATCTGATGAGAACCTCTTGGAAGCCATGGCCTCTTTTGGGTTGTGAAATATGGGTATGAAGTAGAGTTCCCTGTCCTGTATCAAGCTCGTTAAAAAATGAAACAAGGGATATGAGCAGAGTTCTTTTACTTATGTCAAGCTCATTAAAAATGAAACAAGGTGTCATGAGCATGGTTCTTTTCTTTTCCTATGTCAATCTCATTAAAAAATGAAACAAATCCCCTTCCAATTTGAGTCTTTGATTAGATCTTGTAAAATCCTAGTCGAATCTTTCACTTGATCTCGTAAGTGAACCTTCAATCCATCCACCTATTAGTAACCAGTAGTCTACTTAGGTGAATGAAATGAAGCTTGGGGGGGCATGTACCTTGAATTGAGTCATTATGGTGGGGGCATGCAAACGTATCTCAAGCATAGTTTATCTTTGTTTCAAGCTTATGTAAAAATGAAACCAAATCCAAGCATAGTTTTTCTCATGTTTCAAGATTGTGAAAAATGAAACCAATCTTCAAGTATACTCAAACATAGTTTCCCATGTTTCAATATTGTGTAAAAATGAAACCATTTCTCTCTTTTTACCTTTCGTGATTTCCATTTTTATCATCCTGTTTTTGCTAGATGAGCCTTGGTTTTTTTCATTCCATCATCACCATCTCTTTGGCCGATCATATGTTTTCACTTGGTCGTTTTACCCTTGCCTGAGGAACATTTGTGATGAGTGGTCTTATTATCTAGCCTCCTAACCTTTACATTTTTTGAGCAATTCCCTCATCACCGGAACCAATTTTTATCCTTTTATACCACTCGTTCCTCCAACAGGAGTCATCTTTAAGCTCTTTTCTGACTCTCGAAAACTGAAAAGATTGTCAAGTACTTGTCATTTCAAACTCGTTAAATTAAATGAATTAACGTCAAGTCAGTATACGTTTACCCCTTTTTCGGGTTGAGATTGACTATTTATGAAAAAGTACACCTTGGTCAACATGGTCAAGAGGTTCTCTTGAATATTATTTTCTACATTTTCAGGTTCGAGGGACAAATTATGAAAAGGGACTTGATGGAGTTTTCTTTTTCGTCTCTTTTTCAAACTCTCTAAATATGAAAAAGACACTTATTTACTCTTATGTAGGACTCATTAAAAATTAAACGATGAAATACTTGTCACCGTGATGAGCCAGAGTTTCTCCTTCCTAGTTCTCATAAAACTTACTAGGATGGATTAATCCAAAGGGTGAATTTATATGACAAGCATATGGTATCCTCTTCAATCTTGTGTAAAAATAAAGAGGTACTCACTAGAAATAGTGGGGAAAAAGTGAAAGTGAAACATCCTTTGTATAGACAGCATGTCGCTCTTGAACATGACACTCTTCTGCTTCTCATGTCCTGGTTTGGGATATCCTCACTTAGTCACTTGTCCTCCCGGGTTTGGGTGATCCATTTTTCCTCTCATATGACTATTATACTTCGTCATTATGAACCTTGGTCCTATGCTGAGTCAAATGTTGCCACACTTCGAAGTCGTGTTACCAATATGTTCAAGAGAAGTCCAATATGTAGTTTATTACCTATACATTGTCTGACATTTTTCTACAGCCTTGGATCCTACTCATTTGTTCCACTTTATTCCTTGTTTTGTGTCCATGATGAGGGAATCATTATGACCCTCCTTCGACGAGTCATTTCCTGTCGACTTCAGCTCATTATCCAGGAAGATGACTTAGAAACTCCCTTTTATTACCTTAGAGCTTGCATGCCTTAATGGCAAGTTCTTCACATCCAACGATAGGTTTTCATCATTAGCCTTCAATCGGATGATTCCATGAGTGTTCGACTTCAGCTTCATTTTCGCATTCATGGATTGTATTGTTGTACCTTGAGAGCCATTGTCATTATTGGTGGTTTCTCTCGTGCTTGTTAATGGTCCACCTTATTGGCCAGTAATCAGGTGGTTTTCTAGCATGTTCAACTTCAACACATTCATTTGCATGTTAGAATTCATACTTTGATTGGGTTGGGATGGAGCACAAGACCTTGATTCTTGTCTGATATGACTTAGGCTGGGTGGAGTTATGTGTTATTCATGATTGTAAACATGTTTCTGCCATACGGATGGCTGTGAACATACCGTGGGACTTTACATTTATAATGATCCTTATATATTGGATGGTTGTTTCCATACCTTGGATCTTAGATTTACAAATTATGTTTCTCATTTGGATGGTTGTGCCCATGCCATGGATCCTTTCATATAGTCCTTATTATCTAGATGGTTGTGTCCATACCATGGATTCCTGTTTTGATATCAGATATGTATATGTATATGTTTCCTTGACTTGTAGGTTTCCTGATAATGTTTGTTCTTGTCCTTGTGAAATCTCGTAAAGCGCCTCGTTCATCACTCCCATTCTACCTTCATACTTTAAGGGGCATCTGTTACATAGTATTTTGTCACACCCCCTACACTTCCCTGTGACATACCCCAAAGTTCCTGATACATGACCATTGTGCAGTGTACTCATTCATATATGCAACTCAAATCCTCCCTAAGACATTGATTGGAAAATGCCTTGAGCTTCCCCTAAAGGAAATAGCTCTTAAACCCTAATTTGAGAATCATCGCTCTTATGAGACTAAAAACCCTGATGGTCTCATGTTGTATTATACTCGACCCACGAAGGAATCACTCTATTTACTTGTATACTTGTGATGATCGCAAAAAGGTAATTTTCCCAAAGAGGATGAGAAGCTTCGTGATCTAGAAGCTTCCAGAGCTGTGAGTTGGAGGTTGTTCTAGAGGTTGTTCGGTGTAGATGAGGTCAAGTTCTCCCAAATTGGCCTCTTGGTCTTATCCATATGAGCTACCTCATTGAGATGAGGTCCTACTCTTATCTTTAGAGAGATCCTAACTCCATTTCCCAGCCTAGATATTCATCCTCTCTCATTCCCAAATGGTTGTTCTATGTCTATTTGCACCCTTATGTTAATGTTGTGCCTATATGCTACTCATTTGGCTTGGAGAAGCACTGCTTTAAGAGATTAGCTTGGACTTGGACATTCATTCAAGGAGATCCTATCAACATCAAGGCTTGGTTGTATGATTCCCCTTCTTTTCTATTAATATACAACTGCTGGTTCATTTTCCATTAATGTGTATGCTCATGTATCATCTATCTTAACAGTCCATGATCAGTTAAGTAGGTTTCTTTTGAATATGATATTTGTATTTGCATGTCTTGTTGTGTCTTGATCTCTTGTGCAGGTGCATAAACACTGAGAGCAGCAGGAACAAGCCTGTGACGCAAGTGGTTCAAGGTCTTTAGCAAAGGAAGACTTGATAGCATCAAAACGAGGTAGGCCATCTTCTTCGTCTCTCATTTCAATTGTAACTTAGGAAAGATTCTAGTAGATTGTCACGTAGGTTGCTAGTCCCACTCATTAGGCTAGAGGGATCATCTATGTCTGTAAAGAGGATTTACCTAAACAACAGGATGATTTGTCCATGTAGTTGTTGAAATTGCAACCTTTTGGCCATGTGGACTAGATTTCATACATGTGGCTCAGTTCTAAAGCTTGGTAAAAGATTGATCCAGGTATTTTAATTTCAAGGATACATTTAGAATTTCATATAAAAGAGCATATTAACCATGTAACTTAAACCACATGAAAAGAAGCGGAAAAACATGAGAAAACATGAGATCAAAGACACAATGGTTTGGTTACGGAGTTCACCCAATGTGGGCTATGTCTCCAGGCGCTGCCCAATAGTGGGTAGGCCTTCTTTTATTAAGTGGCCAAAGAAATCAATTACAAGAAACTTTTGAAAAATTACCCTTATACCTCAAATTCGGATGATGGCCCGAAAATGGAGAGATTAGATGGAGAAAAAGACATCACCACTGAATACCTGGCGTGAAAACGTGCAAAATCAAATATAAATTTTCCCAATTATGACATTGGCACCTCTGGCCCTCTAAGTGAATATTTTTGGCATCTCTTGATTCTCATCACTTAGGGTTTATTACCCTCTTCCTACTCTAGGTTATGTCGTCTGTCCTCCACCTATGCTGGCTCATCGACTGAAAAGTTTGAATTTAAATAAACTTTTTTAGGTGGAGCAACCAATGTGTGAGCCTATGGCTCATTGCTGGTGGAGATGATTAGGTCGGAAAAGGTCCCACTTTCGAACCCCCTGCCTCCCATAATAGTCAACTTTTATGGTTTGTGGTTTGCTCCAGCGTGGTAGTTTGTGATACACATGGTAACAGTTATATGTGTTAATAGTGTTGGCATTATGATATAGGTATTGTCCTTGATGGCAACTCACTTAGATGAAATATCACAGTAGAACAGGTTAACAGCAAAGAATTACAGAATAGTCTACACAGAATGAAGAAAGAGAGGTATACGCATGTTCACCTTGACTAAGTTGCGTATACATGTAGGTTCACCGACCACAAGTAGCGTATACATACACATGCACTTTCACAAAAGGGAAAGCGTGTATACCATGGAAAACTAAGTTTTTGGTCTGAAGTATTTGGTCCATGGTATTTTGATCCACGGTATTGGTTCAAGGTATCTGGTTCGAGGTATTAACCCTAGGTATTTGGTCCAAGGTATTGGTCCTAAGTGGTTTTGGTCCATGGTATTGAGAAATGCCTAAAACTATAAAAGGAGGAGAAGATCATTTCGCCAAGGTGTGCAAGTATCAAATATCTGATGAAGTGTGAGATCTAGAATGCAAGTTATTGGCTTATGGTGTTGTGCTTGATCTAAACTAGGGATGAACCTTAGTGGTTGATGAAGGATAAGATCTAATGATGGATCAGGATCTTAAGGCTTGAAAAGAATTATCTTTATATGGTTTGGTCATGTTTATTCTAGATTTGTATACTGACGCATGTGTTGTTCTATAAATATTATGATCTGGATATAACTAAAGTTTGGAATAGCTACATAATTATGAATTAATATTTGCAGATGTATATGTTGGTTGGCTTTGACAAAAGCGCGTATACATGCAGGTTCGACACATGGAAGTAGCATATACCTTATAAAATATGTTTCAGTTGTTTCTGTTTGCTATTGCAGAGTTCTAGGCTCTAGTTTGGGTTCCAGTTACTGTATTCTGGTGATAGTATTCTAAATGATCAGATTGATGGGTTGTCAAAGTAATTGATTGATTCGGTTGTGGTTGGTTCAGAAAGTGATTGGTTGGTGCAGATGTATTTGATGATTGAATTACAATTATGATGTTGTTGATGGATCCAGACTGAAAATTTATGAAACATGGTCCTTGGAGGAAGAAAGAAGGTTGTATCCTTCTATATGTCACAGCCTACATACTAGTAAAAATATCAGCTAGTACAAGAGTTAGGGGGTTGTAGCTCCCTTCCAGGAGAAGCTGGAGTACGAGAGAAGGTTGTAACCTTCTATAGGTAGAAGCCTACATACTAGTATAATTTTGCACCAGTACAAAATTGTAAACAGATTTTCTTATTATTAAAAGAAGACAAAGACGACAGCAGCAGGTGGTTTTCACCCACATTGGGTTTCCACCTTATATCTTAGTGTTCATGTGTGTTTCTTATGTGTGATGCTTTATTCTACTTTTACTGCACTGTCTAATAAATCTCTAATATACTGGTTAAATTTCAATGCATGATAAATTGGGTAAATCAAAAGTTCTTTAGATATATGTTGGTTTCCTTAAGTACAGTCGCGTATACACACTAGTTCACTTAGTTGAAGTGGCGTATACAAATATGTTTGGAAAATTAAATTATTGATCTGATAATACTGATTCACCCCCCCCTCAGTATTATTTCCAACAATTGGTATTAGAGCAGGTCCTTCAGAAGAAGCTTGATCGCTTGAAGGGCAATCCATCATCATGAGTAATCAAGAAAATGTGGGATCCATCAGACTACCAATATTTGATGGGAGAGACTTTGTTTATTGGAAGATAAGAACCACAACCTATCTACAATCACTTAGAACAGATGTCTAGGAAATTATGGAAGGAGGATATACATTTCCATCAGCAATAGCTACAAATATAGTAGGTAAAAAGCAATATGAAACCAATGCCAGGGTTGTCAATACATTATTGGGAAGTTTGTCACAATCAGAGTTTGTCAAAGTTATGCAGCTCAAATCAACCAAAGAAATATGGGACAAAATCATTCTAAGCTATGAAGGAGACTCTCAGGTAAAACGTGCTAAACTACAAACTCTCAGAATTCAATATGAAACTCTTAAGATGCACAATGATGAAAAACTAGTTACTTCTTACGTATAGATGAGGTTGTTAATTGCATGAAGAATCTGGGTGAAGAGATAAAGTTACCTTAGTTGAGAAAGATTCAAGATCCTTGTCTGCTAAATTTGAATCAAAAGTATCTGCCATAGAAGAAAAACAAGATCTACAGACTATCACTATGACATAGCTTCACGGAATCTTCACTTCCTTTGATATGAGAAAAGGAGGCCCATCAGATATGAGAGAAGCCATATTTAAAGCTTAGCAAAAGAAAAGGAAGAACTCAATGAATCAGGATATATTTCAGAAGAAGAAGATGAAGTAAACTTTTTCAAGAAGCTTCAATGGGGTTCCAGAAGATTTAAAGGCAAACTACCTTTCAAATGTTTTGCATGTGGTGGAGTCGGCCATTATGCTGCCAAATGTCCTCATAAATATAAATATGATAAAGGGAAGGAATTTGCAAAATGGAATATAAAACAAAGTGTAAGTAAAAAGAGTTACTATACTCATGAAGATAGCGATGGTTTATCAAATAGTGATGAGGATGAAAATAGTAATGACTATAGACTTCTAATGGCTTATGAAGATGATAATTTTTGGGATGCTTTAGAAGAAGATGACCTTCATGAAGAAATATCTAAACTCAAGATCTGTTTAGAAGAAAATAATATGATTATAGATACCTTGACATACCAACTTGCTAAAACAGAAAAACACAATGAAAAACTAGAATGTGAAATTGTGGGTCTAAGAAAGGATCTTGAGAAAACAAAATCTCTCAATCTTAAATTTGCTAAAGGATCATAAACCTTAAATGAAATTATCAAAGTGCAGCATTCTCCTCTGATAAAGACAGGTCGTGGATATACTAAAGAAGCATCTCAATCACAAAAGTTGTCAACCTCCACTAAAAGCTATCTTGATGCAGCAAAGAATAGTGAATAGTATGAAAATCATCAGCAAAGGCATAAAGCAGATCACCAAGTAAATCAAGCTCAATTTGCTTCAAGGATGAACAGAAGCCACAACCAACCTCAGGTAAATCATACTCAATTTGCTTCAAATATGTATACCAATAGAAACTACAATCCCCAGGTCAATAGATTCGATAATCGCAGGAACTTCTTTAATGGTCAATGTTTCTCATGTCATAATTTTGGACACAAAGTTACTCAATGTGTTGCTTACAAAACCATCATGACTAGAGAAGCACGAAATCAAAGGAATGTGACAAGGATCAAGAAAAGTTCCTATAATAACTTTTCTCTTCT
>APFE031125766.1:48724-105627 GCA_000404065.3 Pinus taeda | reverse complement strand
TATATTTAATAATATATATTAATATATTATTGAAATAGCTCACGCAGGCTGGAGTCCATGGAACCCTAGCTGTGTTTCGGCGCCTGTGCCCTTGCTGCTCTACGACATGTGGCTTTGGGCCCTCTGCCCTCCTCCTTTGCGTTCCCCTTAGTCTTTCTGCGGATTCAGAGCGCTCAGCCTATGCTGGGTAGCACGTTTAAGCCGGGCCCGCCCTCATGGAGGCCCCGAGCTCGCCCTAGGCAGGCCCGCCTTCAGCTGCCGAAGCTTTCTCTCGGCTCTTGGTTGGCTTGCCGCAGAAGAAGAAGAGTGAAGCAGCGAAGTTTGTCAAGAGGCTGGATGACATTCCAGAAATCTCCCTGCCGCCAGAGACCCTGATTCAAGTTTTCCTCTCCTTAGCTGAGCGGGCTCTAGTGGGCTAGTTCACAGGTCTTTGGCCTTCTCCTAAGACCATGGAGTCCTGGGTAAACAGGGATTGGGCTCCTCTGATCAAAGGTAGCGTCACTTCATACTTCTTAGGACGAGGGTTTTTCCTCTTCGAATTCTCCTCTGAGGAAGATAAGGATCTGATTTTTCAGAATGGCCCCTATTTCATGGGCCCCCAGGGTTTGTACCTCAACAGATGGACGCCGGATTTCAACCCTGTAGTGGATGTCCCCTCGGTTGTTCCTGTCTGGGTCAGACTCCCTAATCTCCCAGTCCATTGCTGGAACTGGGATTCGCTGAAACACATTGGAAACGCCCTTGGGAAATTCATAGATAGGACAAACAGCAAAGATCAATGTGACTATGCTCGTATCTGCTTAGAAGTAGACCTAGAGGTGGGTCTCCCGGAATCCATCAAAATCAAGGTAGGAAACTGGAACCATTTGAAAAAGCTGGATTACGAGCAACTGCCTTTCAAATGCCGAAAATGTCATGTCTATGGCCACTTCGCCAGAGGATTCCCATCCAATGTGGAACCAGATAAGGGAAAAGAAGAATCTGGAATCAGGTCAAGCGCACCAGGAAAATTCAAAAGCAGGTCGGTCCAAATGGAAAAGGTACTCAAGGCCCCCCTCAGCAACCCCCACCCATAATGGTTCAAGAAAACAAATTCGCCCCTCTAAGCTCGCAAGTAGAGGAAACTCAGGAACCATAAAATAAAAAATCAACCTCACCCTTCAAAGGCACCCCTAAAGGTTCTGGAAATGGAGTTGAGCAAGCTGGAAATGGTGTTCCAGCAATAGAGGTAATGGCTGAAAGTGGTGTTCTAGCAATGGAAATGGCTGGGAGCTCCAAAGGAAACATTGTTGAAGAAGAGGAAGACGAGCATGAATCAGAGTGCTTGGAGGAAGAGGGGGAAATAGGAGAATCTCAAGCAACGATAAGGAGATCCATAAGAGGCCGCAAATCAGGTCGGGAAAAAAGAGAGCAGGAAACTTTCAAGGATAAGCTCCAAGGCAGCCAGCCAACCCTTGAGAAGTTACTAGCATCAAAAGCAAATATGACGAGAAACCAGCCCCAAGGCTCCAAAGGAGCCAACCAGAAATACAAATGATGAAGATAGTCTCCTGGAACTGTAGAGGTATGGGGAGTAGAATCAAAGAAGAAGCCATTAGAAATTTAATAAGAACAGAAACTCCTGACATACTACTCATCCAGGAGACCAAAATGGAAGACTCTGTCTTCCTTCAGGCAAGTAAGAAACTCTGGAACAAATGTGAGGCGAAAGCAATCTCAGCTCGAGGGGCTTCCAGAGGGTTGGGCTCTCTTTGGAACGCTAGCAAATTCACATTCGTCTCTGAAACCCTCAATACTCATTGGCTGCTCTTAAAATTGCAGCACATAGATTCAAAAGAGATAATCAACCTTTTTAATGTGTACACCCCTGTGAACGCTGTGGAAAAAAAGGACTGTTGGGACTCCATAAGAACCCAAGCAGATCTAGTTAATCTTGAGAATATCATCATAGCAGGAGATCTCAATCTCACTCTCTTATCAGCAGATAAGAAAGGAGGCAGCATTGTTCGAGATCCGACAAGGGAATGGGCAGAGGATCTTATACAGGACTGGGACCTGCTGGACATCAAGCCAATTTCTGGTAAGTACACTTGGACTAATAAAAGAATTGGTCCTGGCCACATTGCTACTAGATTGGATAGATTCTTAATTCAAAGCTCTTTTCTTCTACTTGGATTAGAGGCTAGAGTGCATATTCTCCCTTGCAGCACTTCGGATCATAAACCCATCAAGCTGGAACTCGTGTCTCAGCTTGACCTTGGACCTATACCTTTCAAATTTAGCCCGATCTGGGCTAAGGAATCGGAATTCATGCAAGTAGTTAAGGACACTTGGGTGCAACCGGTCAAAAACTCTCCCTTTTTCGTCTGGGAAGAAAAGCTCAGAAGAGTGAAAAGCTCTTTGAAAATTTGGGCCAAATCTCTGCCAAACCCAGCCAACGAAAGGAAAAAAAAAATCTAGCATATGCTGGAAGTCCATCAACTCCAAACCGAAACAACGGACATAACAAAAGAGATCCTAGATAAAGAAGCTCTGTTTCAACAAAACTATCATAAGGCATGTTTAGCTGAGGAAGAATACTGGAGACTTAAGTCTCATAGTCTTTGGCTCAAAGCAGGGGATATGAATTATCCCTTCTTTCACAAACAAGCTAAGGCCAGGAAATGTACCAATTCCATTTCTGAAATCAAAGATGGTACCATCATTCACAAGGATAATGCAAACATCAAAAAAACAGCTTCTCTTCATTTTGAAAGTCTATATAGAATAGAGATAATTCTAGATCAAAACTCAGAGATGTTGGATGGGATCCCTTCCCTGATCTCTACCGATATGAACCACCTCCTTGAAGCTAAAGTCACCACGAATGAAGTCAAGGCTGCCTTATTTTCCATGAACCCAGACAAAGCCCCTGGGTCGGATATTCTCAGCCAGATTCCTCCAAATTTTTTGGTCCATCGTGGAAAAGGATCTTTACAAAATGGTTCTAAAATCCCAAGTTTGCAAGAAAATCGGAGGAAGCACGAACTCTACTTTTCTTGCTCTCATCCCCAAAGAGAAGGGAGCCAACTCCTTCAACAGGTTTCGTCCGATTTCGCTTTGTAATATAGGTTACAAATTGATCACCAAAGTCATTGCTAACAAACTGAAGCCCATCCTCCCCAAAATCATTCCAGAAAGTCATGGAGGTTTCATCCAAGGTAGACAGATTGTGGACAACTTCATTCTGGTCCAGGAGGCAATCCATTCAAGCTTGAGTCGCAATGAAAAAGGTATGGTTGTCAAACTTGATCTAGAAAATGGTTTTGACAGAGTTAGACATTGTTTTCTGCTAAAAGTCTTACATAAACTTGGATTTGGTGAGAATTTCATAAATTGGATTCGAGCTTGCATCTCGGAGCCTTGGATTGCCCCATTAATTAATGGCAGAGCTGCTAACTTTTTCAAAGCCACAAGAGGGCTCAGGCAGGGGTTCCCTCTCTCACCTCTTTTATTTGTTCTTCAAGCCTCTATCCTCAGTGTTTACCTAGACAAAAAAAAGAGCAAATCAGGATATTGCTAGACTCTGTAAAGCGAGGGGTGTGAAAACCATTAATCACGCTCTTTTCGCAGATGACACGCTGCTATTGGGAGCAGCTTCTGGGATTATTGCCTCCAAATTTAAAAAAGCTTTGGATGAGTTTCGTTTGGTATCGGAAAGCAGCCTAAACAAAGGAAAATGCCATATCTATTGCTGGAACATCACTTCCAACTTGCTCAACTCCATATCCAAAACCTTTGGTTTTGTAGCATCCTCAAATTGGACTTCCTTCAAGTATTTGGGCCTCCCGGTTTTTCTCAAAAAAGCTTACAGCAGAGATTGGCTCCCCCAATTGGAGAAATTCAAGAACAAGTTGCTTGCCTGGGGTTATTCCTGGGTTAACATAGCTGGTAAGTCGATCCTCATTAAATCTGTTCTTTCCAATCTTCCCCTGTTTCAGTTTTCTGTCCTTCTCGCTCCAACTAGCATTCTCAGAAAAATGGAGGAGACCATCCAAAAATTCTTTTGGAAGGGGGGCAAATAGAACGAGAAAAAGATTCCGCTAATCAACTGGGAATGTATCTCCAAACCGCTTTTGGAAGGAGGCTTGAATTTCAAGAATCTTGGCTACCATAATGTAGCAATGGGAGCTAAATTAATCTGGAGAATCAATCTCACCTTTTGTAATCCGATTTTTGGCATTAAGGCCAAGTATTTAATAGAACCTCTATCCATTTCTGTAACTATGGTTTTGTAGCATCCTCAAATTGGACTTCCTTCAAGTATTTGGGCCTCCCGGTTTTTCTCAAAAAAGCTTACAGCAGAGATTGGCTCCCCCAATTGGAGAAATTCAAGAACAAGTTGCTTGCCTGGGGTTATTCCTGGGTTAACATAGCTGGTAAGTCGATCCTCATTAAATCTGTTCTTTCCAATCTTCCCCTGTTTCAGTTTTCTGTCCTTCTCGCTCCAACTAGCATTCTCAGAAAAATGGAGGAGACCATCCAAAAATTCTTTTGGAAGGGGGGCAAATAGAACGAGAAAAAGATTCCGCTAATCAACTGGGAATGTATCTCCAAACCGCTTTTGGAAGGAGGCTTGAATTTCAAGAATCTTGGCTACCATAATGTAGCAATGGGAGCTAAATTAATCTGGAGAATCAATCTCACCTTTTGTAATCCGATTTTTGGCATTAAGGCCAAGTATTTAATAGAACCTCTATCCATTTCTGTAACTATATATATATATAATATATATATATATATATATATATATAATATATATATATAATTATTCAAGAAATAATAAAAACAAAAACTAATAATATTAATTATGAAAAATTCAACAATAAAAAATAAAATGCTCAAAATCATTAATTTTTTTTTTATTAAACAATATAAAATAAGTGATTGGAGACTTCCACATTAATTCATATTGTAGTTGGTTTTCATAATTATTTATTTTTAAATTTTTTTTTTTTTTGTAGGCAAAGGTGATACTCTTGTTTTTCTATTATCACGTCAAAAGATTACAGCAGTATTGGTGGAGCCATCTACTCGCCCACCAGGGGAAATCGAGTAGGGCATCCACCTAAAATTTTTAACAACATACCAAAAAAAGAAATACCACATTCTGTTTTTCCAAGTTATATAAACAGTACAGTCCTTCCATGTTCTGATTCTGCTGATATACACATGGTAGCTATCTATTACAAAACTGTGAAACCTGTCTAATCTATCTATATACCGTAGACTCATCAAAAAGAAAACATGAGAACTAAAGTTACTCAGCTGAATTATTTAATTTTAATTTTAATTTTAATTGTTTAATTAATTATTGTCTCCTATTAATCTTTTGATTTCTTTGTGTTCAATTAGTACTTTAATTCTTATTTTAATCTCTTTTTTCTTTATTCTTTAATTCTAAAAAAAATAAAATTTGGTCAACACACTTTTTGTTATTTTAAATTATTACATTATTAATTTAAATCTCAGCTCACACTTTCTTTATTAATTAATTCTTATTTGAAATTTTATTTTCAATTTTTATTTCAAAGAATTCAAATTTAACTTGTATGACTTTTTAATTTTTATTTCAATTAATAAACATTATTTAATAATTTAAATTTAAATTTGTTTCAATCATAGACTTTTAACTAATTCTTATATTTAATTCTCAAATTTGGTCAAATAATTTCTAACTATTATTCTTAATTTAGCTTATTAATTATAATTGTTTACCATTAACTTAACAGATACCTACTTCATTTTCTTCTATAAATAGGTTTTTCAACACTTGTTTACTCGCTAAGCTCTCTGGGCCCTGAGTATGGATGGAGTTATCATCCGAAATATTGGACAAATCACAAAAACCACACAGTTGTATTCTAGAAATCGTCAACAACAATATAAAATAAATCAAAGGTCAAAATAAATAAAAAGAATGATTCAAAAATGGGAAAAGAATAATTATAAAGACATACATATACGAGTAGTCTTTAAGTGCAATTTTTAAGAAAGTTTTCATGTTTATTTGTCTAGAATCTCGTAGAGATTCATTGAAATCACAAGTTTAGTAGGTGAACTCTCCACAATCCAAGTGGCGCAAGGGTTTTTGAGGGTGTTGAATCCATATATGTTGTAAAAAAACCCAATTTAAACAACACAAATCAATATCTAACCACAAATTTTTTCACTAGATTCCGACCAAAAACCAGAAACTTTGAAAAGTCGCACATAAGGACTACCCATATATAAATATATAATATATATAATATATATATATATATATATATATATATGCAATAGTATAATAAAAACAAAACAATAATACTAGTAAATTATATTACTTAATATAGAGAATAAATACATATTAATAAATGCACTAATAAACTTTTTTTTTTTTTTTACAAGAACAGTTATGGGATTTCATTAACTGATTGGCTAAAGGCCACCCATTCGGTTACAGAAGGAGGAGCATATTTCAACATGCCTTTCCAACAAGAGGAAAATGGCACCTACTCTTATCAGCTTCCTCTTTTTATAATTGTTAAAGTGCACTTCTGCTGCTAATTTTTCGAGCTGAAAGATACAAACGAACTGGTTCAGGAGAATGCAGTAAAACATGACTCTTTAAGGGATTGGTTCCCAAAGAATTTCCTTATCTTTGAGAATAGTACCGGCATCTAACTGGACTGCCTTGTTTGCCTCAATGTCTTTTGCTTTATTATTTGTTCTCAAAACATGAAAATAATTCAAATTTAGGGACTTTGTCATGCTTTTGATCCTTGTAATTAACCTTGCTAGTTGTAGATCCGCTGGATTGGAGTTGGTCGCCATTGCTTTTATGATTACTTGGGAGTCTCCAAAGAAATTTGCCTCCTCAATTCCCAGCTCTTTGAGATATTTGATACCTTGAAAGAGGGCCAATGCCTCAGCTTGTATGTTAGAGGAATGGCCTATTCCCCAAGCAAAATTGTGCGGAGATGTGTCGTCTGGATTAATGATGTGTCCTCCAGCTCCAGCCTTTCCTAGATTCCCTTTTGCTGCCCCATCAAAGAAGAGAGAGGGAAGTGGTTGATTGGACAGCCAGGCCTAAAAGTCTTCTTCGGTTTCCCTAATTTGCCATTCTTTGTGGGTTGGAAGAGGACTTATTGATTTTTGAAAATTAAAATTGAGGACAGATCCCAAGTCTCTATCATGTTGAGTTAGATTTGAGTCATCTCCTTTGTCTTCCAGCCACTCGACTAGCTGGCTTTTCACTGAGTTGGCAACAATTATGTAGTCCTATTCCTTGCTCCGAAATATCCTCCTGTTCCTTGCTCCGGAATATCCTCCTATTCCTTTCCAACCAGACTTGCCAACTGATGAATTTAGGAGTGTGCCTGGATATCTGGCCATCCAGCCTGCGAACAGATCCGAAACTGAGGTAGGAAAATTGAACTTATATTTCCAGGAAACAAGAAGCTCTTGCCAAATAGAGGTTGCGAACTTGCACTCGATCATGAGGTGGAAGGCGGATTTTGAGTTTTCTTTGCAAAGCATGCACCTAGAAGGCCCATAGATGCCTCTTTTCTTAAGCCTGTCATCAGTGACAATTTTTTGGTGGTAGAGAAGCCAACAGAAGTGATCTACTTTAGGAATTGAAGGGAATTTCCATATGCCTACCGAGGGGGCAGGATTGGGAGGCACGTGGGGTCTTTCAAGACACTTAGTGTATCCCTGAGAAACTGTGTAGCCTGTCCGATTTTTGCCCCATCCTCTCACGTCCTGCCTGCGCGCGTGTATAGGAGCCAGCCTTTGCAAATATTTGCTGAGCATTGCCATCTCTAACTAAATGGCAGGAGGAACATGAAGTTGTTTCCAACCCGCCCATGCATCCTTCTTCCAATTCAAGAGGTCCCATAGTGTGTTGATGTTTGCTTCAGACATCCAACGCTTTAGCTCAGTAAAGTCCCTCGATTCTGCCAGCGGAGGTCAATCCAGGATTCTGTCGTTCCACAGCTGAATTCGTTTACCATTCCCTAGAATCCAATAAGAGTAATCTCTTATCAGAGAGCCAATTCTGTTAATGAACATGCTGAAAGGAGTTATGAGTTGATTTTTGGGCTGATCCAGGCATCTGTGTATCGTTCCTCTGAAGTATTTCCTCCACAATGCTACCTGTACCCAACTTGGATTAGGAGCTATGATTTTCCAAATTAATTTGGCTCCCATGGCTAGATTTTGAGCTCTGAGTTCTTTGAAGTTCAATCTTCCCTCAAAAATTGGTTTGGTGACTATTTCCCAATTGACTAGGGAAATTCTCTTATCATTTTGATTGCCTCCTTTCCAGAAGAACTGCCTAATTAATTCCTCCATCTTTTTGATGATTCCCATAGGTGCCAGGAGGACAAAGAATTTGAATATCTGAAGACTGCTGAGAAATGCCTTAATAAGCACTGATTTGCCGGCAATATTGAGCCAAGAGGATCACCAGGCTTGCATTTTTGCTTTGAATTTGTCTAGTTGAGGGGACCAGTCTTTGCTCAATGCCCTCTTGTGGAAGATTGGCAGACCAAGATATTTAAATGAGGAGTAATGGGGGTTGCAAATCCGAGGCATCTAGCTATGGAGTTTGCAGTTGAAGCAGGAATATTCCAATAGTATATCTGACATTTGCCCTTGTTTAACACGCTGCCTGAAACCTTACAGTAGTCGTCCAGAACTTCTTTGAATTTAAGAGTTGAGTGCAGAGAAGCAGCCCCCAACAATAATGTATCATCAGCGAAGAGGGCGTGGTTGATGCATTTAACCCCTCTTGAAATGCACTAGCAATGTCTTGTTCTTGCTACTTTTTATCTAGATAAAAGCTAAGGACAGAAGCCTGGAGGACGAATAGGAGGGGTGAAAGGGGACACCCCCGCCTCAGTCCTCTAGAGGCTTTGAAGAAATCAACTTCCCTACCATTCACCAGGGGAGAAATCCAAGGCTCTGAAATGCATGCTTTGATCCACTTTATGAAGTTTTGCCCGAACCCCAGTTTATGCAACACATCAAAAGAAACCTATGTCTAACACGATCAAAGGCATTTGCTAGATCTAATTTAATAACCATACCTTTTTCCTTTCGGTGTAGGCTGGAATGGATCGCCTCTTGAACCAGCACGTAATTGTCCACCAACTGCCTGCCCTGAATGAATCCACCTTGATTGTTTGGAATGATTTTAGGGAGAATTCTTTTCAACCTGTTAGCTATCACTTTGGTTATCACTTTGTACCCATTATTACATAAGGAAATTGGGCGAAATATGCTGAAAGAATTTGCACATTTCTCCTTGGGAATGAGGGCGAGAAATGTTGAGTTTGTGCAGCCTCCAATCTTCTGACAGTCCTGGGATTTCTGGATCATTTTGAGGAGCTCCTTCTCAACTATCTACCAACAGGTTTGTAGAAATATAGGCGTGAAACCATCCGGTCCTAGAGCTTTATCGGGATCGATTGCGAAAAGGGCCTCCTTGACTTCCTTTTGCGTGATTTTGCTTTCAAGAACCCGGTTCATCTTGGAGGTGATGAGGCTAGGGACAGCGTCCAACAGGCTGTCATTTTGCTCAGCTTCTAGTTCTTCCCTGTACAGCTTCTCAAAATGATCTGAAGCTGCCTTTTTTATGCTTGCAAAGTCCTTCAGAATGCAGTTTTCTTCTTTTATTTCGGTGATGGAATTACGTCCTTTTCTAGCTTGTGCTTGTTTATCAAAGAAAGAGGAGTTTCTTTCGCCAGATTTGAGCGAAAGGCTTCTGGACCTGAGCCTCCAATACTCCTCTTCTGCCAGGCAGGCCTTATGGAGACTTTGTTGGAGCTTGGCCTCCTTTTCCAATTCTTCTTTTGTGATTTCAGCCATTTCAAGGTGGAGATGTTGGCTTTCTAGACCGATTTGAATTTTTTTCCTTTCCGCAATAGGGTTCAGCAGGGACTTAGCCCAGTTTTTTAGCATGGATTTAACTCTTATGAGTTTTTCCTCCCAAACAAAGAAAGCGGATCCCTTGACTAGGTCTTTCCAGCAGTCTCTGAACTTATCCAAAAAGTCTACCTCTTTGATCTAGAGAGAGCTGAATCTGAATGGGATAGGCCCCAGATCCTTGGGAATCATCGGTTCCAGGATAATAGGCTTGTGATTTGATATGCTGCTGTGGAGAATGTGCGATCTAGCTTCTAGTCCAAGAAGCAAGAAAGAGCTTTGCACCAAGAATCTATCCAGTCTTGCCGCTATGTGACCCGGGCCAACTCTCTTGTTTGACCACGTGTACTTGCCAATAGTCGGCTTAATGTCTATCATATCCCAATCTTGCATGAGATCTTCCACTGATTCTCTTGCTAGATTCCTGACAATATTGCCTCCTCTTTTTTCTGACGAGAGGAGGGTGAGGTTGAGGTCTCCGGCTATGATTATGTTCTCCAAATTTTCTAGATCTGCCAAGTTTTTGATGGAGTCCCAACATAGGTTTTTCTCACCTGCATTGTTAGGAGCATATACACTGACCAAACAAATAATTTCCTTAGATTCTAAGTGTTGCAATTTTAACAAAATCCAATGAGTGTTCAGGGACTTAGAGATTAAAGAGAACTTATTTGGATTTCAGAGCGACCCAAGTCCTCCCAATGCTCCATGGGCAGAGGTTGCTTGCGCTCCGTCTTTCTTCCAAAATTTTCTGCTTGCTTGGAGGAAGGCTGAATCCTCCAATTTAGTCTCATGGATGGGAAGAATGTCTGGGGCTTCCAATCTTACTAAACTACTCAGAGATTAAAGAGAACTTATTTGGATTCCAGAGCGGCCCAAGTCCTCCCGATGCTCCACGGGCAGAGGTTGCTTGCGCTCCGTCTTTCTTCCAAAATTTTCTGCTTGCTTGGAGGAAGGCTGAATCCTCTAATTTAGTCTCCTGGATGAGAAGAATGTCCGGGGCTTCAAGTCTTACTAAACTATTCATTGCTTCTTCCTTGGCTTTGGAGCCCATTCCTCTACAATTCCAGGAGACTATCTTCATCATTTACTTTTGCTGTGATGAGCTCTTTTGGAGCCCTGGGTTTGGATCCTCTTCATCTTTAGGGTTTTTGCTAGGAGTTTCTCTAGCATTGGTTGGCTGCCTTGAAGCTTGTCTTTGTATGTTTCTTGGTCTCTTTTCTCCTTTATTGATATTCGCCCTCTTGTAGATCTTCTAGGGGTAGACTGTGATTCACCTATTTCCCCTTCTTCCTCCGATTCCTCGGACTCTTGGGTTTCCTCTTCTTCTTCTGACATCTTCCCTTTGGATCTCTCTGGTACGCTTTTGGATTTAAATGGAGAGATCTCCTTCAGAATTTTTGTCTCCTGTGTATTCATGATTTCATATCCAAGGATCTCAAATTTGTTCCCTTGGATTTCCATGGGTGGTTTCTAAGCAGGTCCCACTTGGGGAGCTCTAGCATCAGCATTTGTATTCTTCCTAAGTGAAGTTTTGGGTCTTTTTGCCTAATTCCATCCTTCTTCCTTCCCTTTTTCTTCTACCCCTTTGGACGGGCAGTCTCTGGCGAAATGTCCGTAGACGTGACACTTCTGGCATTTGAATGGCAGTTGTTCATAGTCCAATTTCTGAACATGCGTCCAAGGACCTAGCCTTATTTTGATGGCTTCTGGTAGTCCGACATCCAGATCTACCTCCACACAAATTCTGGCACAGTCATACTGATCTTTTCTGTTGGCCTTGTTTATGAATTTCCCAAGAGTGTTTCATATATGTTTCAAAGGGTCCCAATTCCAGCAATGAACAGGGAGGTTGGGGAGCCTTACCCACACCGGGACTGCTGAAGGCACATCCACCGCCAGATCGAAGTCTGGCATCCATTTATTTAAATACAACCCTTAAGGGCCCATGAAGTAGGAGCCATTCCTGAAAATGAGATCCTTGTCCTCTTATTCTGAAAATTCAAATAAGAAGTATCCTCTTTCGAGGAAGTAAGAGGTTACCTTGTTCTTTATCAGCGTAGCCCAGTTCCTAGCGACCCAGTTCTCTGTTGTTTTCGGGGAAGGCCAGAGACCTGTAAACTGACCGACCAGAGCACGATCCGCCAGAGATAATGCTACTTGAATCGTACCTTCAAAAGGAAGGACGATCACGGGGATATCTTCTAGCTTTTTCACGAACTTGGTAGCTTCCACAAATTTCTTCTTGGGTAGTGAGGCCAACAAGGATCTGAAGGCCTCAATGGCGGAAGGCGGAGGAGGGGAGGAAGACCCCTGGGGAGGAGTCGGCGCCTCCATGGAGGGCCAGCAGATCAAATCCTGATCGACCGCAGCTAGAAGCGAAAGCCCTCGGCGGACCCGCCCATAGGGATCGATATTCGTAGAGCGCGGGCACGCGCGCAATCTTCAAATCTCGCGGACTACGGATCTCGCAGGTTGAAGAGCAAAATTGAAAACAATGCAGAGTGCCCTAAATACACTTGTAAAATTATTAATATATGTAATAAATATTAATAAATTATGATTAATAATAGATCAATAATCATATCAATATTTAAAACTAAAAGGAAACAAAGGAGAATTATAAAGAAAAGAAGAAAGGGAAGGGGAAGAAAGGAGTCACGAGGAATCAAACCGGAAGAAAGGGTAGGAATCTAGTTCGTGTTAATCTTTTAACTATCATTCATATTTAGATTGCCAGCGTGTTTTTCAATCTCAATGGTTTCTCTGAACTTTCTATGATGATAGATGTTAATCTTAGCTAAGATCCTAAAATCTTTAGTGCAAATATGGTGTTTTATTTTCTCAGCATGCTCATTAAGAGCAAAGGAACAAGATTGACAATATTTAATGTCAACAATATATTCTTAAATCCTTTGTTTAATAGATCAACCTGTTTCACCAACATATGGAGCACCACATGAGCACGGAATTAAATAAAAACATTTCATATTGGAAGGGGCAATAGGAGCCTTGACATACCTCAACATACCTAGAATGGTATTCAATGACTTGAATAATGTGGAAACGTGATTAAAATGCGAGAAATGTTATCAGTGGTTCCCTAAATATAAGGAAGTTGAACTATAGGGATAAGATCCATGAGGTCCCTCTTTGGCATAGCTTTATGGAAAGCCTTGATGCTAAGACATCTCTTATAACCATTTTTATGAAAACATCCAACAAGTGAGTTTTATCATCATTAAGGTGACTCTCATCAGAGATCCTTAATGCCCTCGTGACCAAGGTGTTTAACACACTTAATTTTTGCACAGGATGATGATGGGAATCAAGATGGAGGTACTACTTCATCTGAGTCCTCTTACGAAACATTTGGCGTGAAATTGAACCATCATCATTTTTTGAAAGGAGAACATCAAGGAAAGGAAGTCTACCATTATTTTCAACCTTCGTGGTAAACTTGATAAAGTCATATTGAATATTTAGATATTGCTTGAATAACTCTATTTTTTCACGACCATGGGGCCAAATAACACAAGTATCATCAATGAACAACTTTCATAGCTTCAGACGAAAAAGGTGAGGGGGCTAAGGCCATGGTCTCGAAGTCTTCCGTGAAAAAGTTTGCAACAATTAGAAAGAGAGGGGAGCCCATGGCAACTCCACATGCATGCTCATAAAATTCACCTTGGAAGATGAAGAATGTGGAGTTCAAGCATAACCCAACCAATTTGGTCGTGTTGGAATCATTAATGCGACTAATGATCTCAATAGCCTCATAAATGGGAATCTTGTTGTAAAGAGAAACCACATCAAAGCTAACTAAGATATTTGAAAGATCTAGCTTGATACCTTTAATTTCACTAATAAACGAATAAGAATCCTTAACTAAGGAGCTCGTGAGGCCCACCAATGGTTTCATCTTCTAAGCTAAGAACTTGGCTAGAAGATAAGTGGGTCCACCTATGTTATTAACGATAGGTCTCAAAGGGGCACCATCTTATGAATCTTAGGAATGCCATAGATTTTAGGATTGAGGGGATTACTTTCCACCAACTTTTTACTAAATTGGTTAAGGGAATTATGAGACTTTAAGGGAATTATGAGACTTGATGACATTAGTGACTTCACTCGATACTTTTTAAAGAAGATTCTTATTCAGGTTCTTGTAACTTCCACTATTATTAAGGTGGTCCAACATTTTATTTACATAATCTTCTTTGTTTAAAACCACAATAGCTCCACCTTTATCTGCTTTAAGAATAAGAATGTGAGGGTTATTATTGAGAGATATTAAAGAGGGAAAATCTTGCTTAGTAATTTTGTTCTTAAGAGACTTAACTCTTATAAGAATAACAACACACACTTGTCTAATAATTTTCTTAATGTTTGTGTAGATTATCTTCCAGATTCATTGCATTAGGTTTCTTGTTGATCGACGTTTCAAACCAGCAACGGTGGTTCATCTTTAGGATGTGAAAGATTATTTGAAAGACTGGTCTTATTTTTCAATTTAATATATAGATGTATGAGATGCATTGCCAACAGATATTAGGATTTATTAAATTATTATTAAATTATTCTATTTGTTTAAATGAATGATTTTGGCAAAAGTAGGAATAATTGATGAATCTCTGCATCTCCTTAATACCAGATTTAATACAACACATGGTATCCTCCATCAAAATCCTTTTAAGGGAAACAATGACATTTAAACCATTTTGTAAAATATTACAAACATGATCATTTAACATAGATTAATAACTTTATTATTAGATAAAGAAAAGGGGCTACTTATAATAGTAGAAGAAGAAGAATTGTTAGTATAGAAAAAGAATTATTAATATTTGAGGGAGGGTTATATTATTAACAAAGGAATGAAGGTGAGAATTGTTAGTAAAACAGGAAGAGTTAGATATGTTAGTAATAGAGGATTTATCTTTAAAAAATGGGGAAGAAGCCTTATAAGTAATAATAGAAGAAATATTATAAGAAGAAATTTATTATTAATAAGGGAGGAAGAATTATTATAAGTAATGATAGAAGAAAGTTTATGAAAGAAAGTTTATTAGGAGGAATTATCATTATGAAGAGGGGTATTATTATAAATAACAATAGAAGTGTTATAATTAACATTATGAGAGGTGAGATTATTATTAACATTATGAGATTATTATTATCCCTCTTGCTTGACATTGGATATTGCATTGAGATTTTGGTCAAACCATATTAGTTTGGCTTGACCAAAATTTCAATGTAATATTTCTATAGTTTAATATTGGAAATTAAAATATATTATCTTTTAAAAATAATTTAATTTATTTTCCCTCGATCGGGGTGTGAGTTGGCCCTATTGGGCTTGTCATGTCCCATGGTTTAATGCGTATATACAAATTTTTCGGCCACCCTCCGCATGCATGTTGCACTTGGAGAGGTCGCGGTGCGCATGTGTAGTTTAATGACCCTCCTTGAGGGTGGCAACGTTATTATGACAAACTTTCAGGTGAGGTTTCCCTCTGGTTTACTGGGTAATTTTGCCTGCGACCATAGGCTTCTGTGGATTTGGTATGAGCTGTTTGTTCTAGGAAGATTGTGGTCGTCGTCTACTCCAGGTCTTGGCAGCGATTACTGATATGTTTCTGCCCTTAATTTAGCTTACTATGCATGTATGAATCAATATATTTGCCCTTTGAACTATGAGTTGCATGGGTCTATGGTTTGGTGGGACTGGAATTGGAATTGCCTAGAGCATGGCCTTGAATGGTTCTTGGTTTGGGTTGAGTATTTAGCTTTGTGTCAGTAGTGTATGGGATTTGGTTGTCCCACATGGGCTCCCGTAGCGTTTGGTTGGTACAAGGTTTTGTATATGGTGGTATTCCTTACTCGGGTAAAAGTGAACTGGAAATGGTTTGGGTCTGGGGTAAATTTTGTTTGGTTCCAAGGTATTTAGGCTTTGGGCGAGCTCAAGTTTGAGCCTTGGTTGTATGTAACCTCTACCATGACCTGTGTTGTTATAGAGTCAAGGTTAAGAGAGCCTTGTTGGACCATTTTAGGGTCAATATGGATCTACTGGATAGGGTATGTCGGGTTTGGCGCTCTTGTCTGGTTGTGGGATAGTTCTGGTCTCGAGGCCGCTCTTGGCTTAATTCCTGTCAGCATACACTTGCTTCTAGGCAAGCGAGTTTGGTTTATGAAACCTGGGTTCTTTGTATAGAATCTCGATGGAAGGGGTTTTGTGGGTTGTAGGTTCAGGGTAGTTATTGGCCCAAATTCCTCTTCTTTTCTTTGTGTAACGTTCTGCTAGTGGTATCAACAAATTATGAGACGCGCTTGGAACATTCAAGGGTCTCGAATGTGGATGGTATTGTTAGTCTGTTCAGGCCCGTCGGTGGGCAAAGGTGGAAAAATGGTAAAAGTGGAATCGTTTAACTGTGTTGGCAGTCGATTAACAGTAAGATTCGGAGCGAGTTCCTTACTTGGTTGGTTTCGTTTGAAATTGCTTTAACGAGTTTGCAGCGTTGGAGCGACCCTTGGCAACGTCGGGCATCCAAGATGCAACCCTGTTCGGGTCAACCTCCAGAGTTAGACATATGGCAGTCTCTGTTAAGCAACAATAAAATCATGGTTCGGGCCGTTGGTAAAGGTAAAATGGTCGTGGGGGTAGTTGCTGTGGGACGCAGAGGAAGGCCTCCCCTTCTCAGACTAGTCAACCCAGTCCTTCCGGGGCGGGCAGGTCGGGGACGCAAGCCGACCTCTCATATAATTCAGGAAGCAACTCAAGGATATCATGATAGTAGCTCTAACCCAATCAAGCAACTTATTGCAGATTGAGAGGCTGAGATTCAACAAACCGAGGAGGATTTTGAACTTAATATGGACAAGTGGCAAACTGTGATCCTAGACCCAGGCCACACTCGTGGCAGATCATCTCAATACAAGCAGACAATCCATTTGTTTTGGATGATGAAAAGCATTCTAACTACAACTTTAGAGCAGTTTCTTCTTGATATGCATTTGGTCCCTCATGGACACTCAGATTGCACCAAAGAATTTCAAAAAATACAGTTTCTATTACAACAGAAGAATGGACGGCTCAGTCGAATAGAGCAACATATCCCATGTATACTCCACATGGAGCTGCTAGGTTGCATTGCGAAGGATCTTGCATCGATGGATTCAACTAATGATGAGTAGCAACAATGCATTTTTGCTTCTAGTTTTGCATGATACAATTTCAAATTTCTAAGCTTATTAGTAGTTATGTTTATAGATATTTAGAAAATAGGAAGAACAAAGACTCTCAGACTTACATAGCATGGCTGGTTAGACTTATTATTTTTTGTTTTTGGATGACATATTTTGTGGTTAGGTGGCTAACAAACTTGGTTTCCCTCTGGGCAGGTTGAGGCCACCTAACTCTCAGACATATGGATGTAACCTACTATGTTTTCGAAAATTAATGGAAAGGTACCACTAAGCTTACAACGACAACAACAAAATTGTGTTTAATTTGATTGGCTATCAATTAGGCATGTTATTGCTTAGTGCTTTTGAATTTGTGTGATACATTTGCTTAGTGCTTTGGAATTTGTGTGACACATTTAAAACATTTATAATGTGATACATTTAAAGAATTTATACTGGTTGTAAGCGTGTTGTGTTGGTTTGTACATTGGTGGTCCTGGCACAACCTACACGCTTCAATAATTGATACTATTAGCCTTTACTCCAACTTAACGTAACGAGCTAGTGGTAGTTTGGCTTGATTCTCATGCATATATCCTCATCACACTCTCTTCATTTTGATCTATGTTTTAATGGTACTTGCACCAACGTCCCATTTGATAATTTCGATACATTTCCATATTTGCATTACCTGCAAAGTCAATGATGTATGTGCGTTGTATTTCAGGTGATACATTCTATAATGGTGTATTTATCACAGTTTAAACTAAGTTCAAAACCAAATTTGATGTGACATGATAGAACGTCACTAAAAAAGTGTGTTTTAAATTTTCCATTCCAAATACAATTTCACCATGGCATAGGTACATGTTAGTCGTGGTTAGTTCTTGATGTAATTTATCTTAAAAAATATTTAAATATTATATAATTTTTATTTCTATTGTTAAAACATAAGAAAAAATTTGACTTCAATTTTTTTATTTTTTTTAATGAATATAGATTAATTTTATTTAACTAAAGATATTTTAAATTAAAACATAAATATTTAATGGATCTAATTAAAAACTATCATTTTAATAAATAATTAAATTCTAAATAATTTATGAAACATTTACGAAATATAAACGCAAATCAATAACAGGCTTTATATCAAACTTGGTTTTTTTAACAGATTTAAACCAAAAAAATATTTAACCTATTTAAAAAACGAAGTGGCAAAAACTAACTACAATATATATTTAATTGTTAATAAAAGAGAGAGCAGGTTAGGATTCATAATCAGGGGAGGAGGGGGAATTACAATTAGAGAAACTCGCAGGGTAGAGAAACTCGCAGGGAATTGGGGAATTACAATTAGAGAAACTCGCAGGGAATTTTACGGATGGAGCGGAGGAACGAACCTCACACGATGATCGAGGGATAAAGGCAACGGGGAGACAGGTTGGAAACCGACTTGTTAAGACTGCAGAGCGGATTAATGGAAACGACATCAGCGACATTGTGAACCGAGCAATGGGTCGAGGAGGTGAATGGGATTTCATTCTTATGTTAGGGGAACGGCATTACAACAATAGTTACTTGTGAAAAAATTCTGCTATAAACTGTGTGAAGGATTTAATCAGTAAATAATTGTGAAAATCTTCACTCACACACTGAAAGCCAGATATAAAATTATTCGAGAAGTTGCCCATTAAACTGCAGAAACGAGTCGTTGATCTGGCATTTCTCAAACGTTGTCGAGACACTAGAATTCTTCCTTCTTTCACCAGAATCCAATTTCCTCGAAAAAACAGAAGATATCTTTCATGTATCTTCAACAAGACCAGCGCACGAATCCTTCGTGCAGAGATCCATTTTATCAGGTATGAGCTCAACAAATTATCCCTCAAACTTTCTTTTTTAATTGGTTTAACATTTGGTTTGACATTGGAAATCAATCATTTTTGAATCTGCCTCGAAAGTTCTCCAGGCTCCATTCTAATCAACACAAGACTTCTTTTAATTATCTTTCAAATCGCAGAGTCAATCTCCCGTCCAGGAATGATTTCTCTGTCAACGTTTTTTCAGATTCAAGATCTTCCGATCCCTCATACGCCAGAGAACTTGGCAGTCCCGTAATCTCTAGTCATCCCGAGCCGAGTCTAATCCGTGAATCTGTCCAGGCCGACTTGGGCTTGGCCCCTCCCCATCTTTCTTTTCGCTGCAGCAACCCGCAGACTAGTCCGGTCGGGGTCTCCGGCTCTTTTCCACAGCTCTCTTTTGATGTGTTTCTGCCTTCCTCCACCAGTAGCGATATGATTAAAGTCTCTATCTCAGAAGTTATTCCTGCCTCCTATCTGCAGAATTCTGTGACCGATTTCCCTCACTCCACTGTTTCTTGCTCTGGTAGCTCGTCCGGTCTAGCTACTGTGTATCTTCCTTCCTCTGCCAGCACGGATCCAGCGTGTCAACCTTTCAGCATCGATTCGAACCCGACCTCCAATCTGTAGGATTCTAAGGCCGAGTTGCCTGGCTCCTCTGCTAATTCCTCTCCTGGCACGTCCATTCCCTCTATGAAACCAGCTTTGTTGGCCGGCATATGATAGTGCCAAGTTTTACAAAATACCACCAAAGTCTACTGAACATAAGTAGCCAAAACACTAGGAGATAAATCGCTGAAAGAAATCCACTGTTTCAAGTCCGTATCAGAATAATGAAGATGACATGGGAGCCGGGCTTTTGCACTCATACAAGAAGGCACTAGGGGTTTGAACTTACATTGAATCTGATTCTCCATGTACACTATTTGAGCTTCCATCCTATTCGGATATTGCCGCATTTTCCATTGGTTGTGTTGAATGTCATTGAGGAAGAAAATGATGTCATTCATGTCCTCGTATTTTTCTTTTAACACTCTTTCAATAAAGTTTTTAACTGTTAGTGAAGTGTAATACCATTTATATGTTTATTCTTCCTACCCCTAGCATGGGCAATGTCAGGTAGCCAATGACCAAACTCATATGGAAGTTCAGCGTCTGAAAGGGCCTGTATGTCTTAAAAACCATGTCTGTCTTAAAAGACATGTTGTTCTAACCATTGTATTTCCATCTTTGTACCAGGAGAGGTTGCAAAATGATAAGCATCTACCACCACTTGAGCCTGCAGCTCAGCCCGTGACCGACTTTGATGGCCACAACCCCCTGCCCCATTGTGCCCAGACATACCTATTCATGGCATCCTTACGTCAATAGAGAGAGAAATACCACAATACCAACTATTATAAAGCCACCAATACCACAAGAAACCAACAACTCATTGTCCCTCAGGAGCGTGAAATTTAGGCATAGGCTTGGTGAATCTTTCTCCCCAACCACCTTCTGGAAAAACAAGGCCACGTTTTGCTTGGAAAGGGTGCACAACTAGGTTGGACAGGGATGATTGTGGAGACAAACTCGCCCAACTGAATAGAACAAGGCCAACCAGACTCTTTGTAAAGAGCTCAATGGACCAATGAACATGGCTAAATCCCCAGATAATAAGGCCTTTAGGCTCAGAGAAATCAAGGCAGTTGTATGCACCACCAAATATGCACCCACAGAGTCTAAACCGGGTGAAGAACATACACATATCAAGCATATTAGAACAATCAACCAAAGGATGAGTATTACCTGATAATGATCGTGGGGAGAAGTTGAAACCTTCCAAGGTAGAAGTTCGCAATTAGGGTTCTTAGCGGTGAGCCTACACCAAGAGTAGAAGAACACCACCTTTTCTATTGATAGTATTCAAACCATCATATGTGCCAACCTTCTTAGTTTCAAAGCAATCTCCACCATCACCTTCCTCCCGTCGAAGTTGGGGATTAAGGCAACCAAATAACTCAAATTTGGCATGAATTTCATCACACGAATTCCAGTTTGCCCTTTGGTTCTTCAACTTCCCTACCTCACATCTCAAGAGTGCCACATTCAAAAAGGAATGTCGCATTCCCACCAACAGCATGGGAATTCCATTCTCATAACCAAAAATCCCTCTCCACATAAGGTAAACTATAAGAGAATACTCCAAAAGGTGATGATCCATAAACACCAAGCTAATAACTTCACATGTATCATGCATGGGGGTGGTAGGCCACTCCACCCCCCTACCTGCCACCCCCTTCTTAATTGCATACAGAGTTGGTGGGGTGGCGGGCGCCCTGCCCACCCCAACCTTTTGGAACTCAAGAACCAAATGTTTACCCATCCCCATTCGGGAATGTCCCCCTAATTATTATAATAATACTACATTTAATATTATAGTAATGCAAAAACTAGTCTTAATAATATTTCTATTCCTACTCATTCAATAAAAACCTATGATAAATATTTTTTTTCTTCATTTGAATGAAGATGATCTAATTAATAATGATTAACTCCATCTCTAACTCAAATACCTCATATGTCCCTAACACTTGTCTTGATCCCTCGATCCCTTCCTCCTTCATTTTTCGACCCTCTTTTGTAGTTAAGCTATCATACCGTGATCTTGATTCCTCTACCCTTCATGTCTTGGAAAAATGGTTCAATTTTGCCTTAGCACCTCATTAAATCCGTTTGGAAGAGATTATTTCCTCTATTGATTTAATTTCCCAAAACCTTTCCTCTCATATTGGTAAGGAAATTTGACAAGATTGTGGCAAAATTCTTTGTCGCACTAAGCCCCCAAACCAAATTTATCCAAAGAAAAAGTCCAAGCCAACAAACATCTTAATAATAACCCCCACATTCTTATTCTCAAGGTTGATAAAGGCAATGTTATTATTGATGAACATTGTGGACTATGAACCAAAATTGCACGATCTTCTTTCTTCTTCTTCCTATAAAATTCTTCCCAAGAAACCCATAAATTCCATAACTTAGCTTGTCACTAAAGTTATAAAATCCTCCTCTATTGACACTTCCATTCAATAGCGTCTTATACCCCATACCCCCCAAACCCTTAAAATTTATGGACAACCGAAAATTCACAAACCTAACGTCCCCTTTAGACCTATTGTTAGTACCATTGGGGCCCCAACCCATGCCCTTGGACAATATTTAGAAAAGGCTTCAACAATTTATGGGTTCCACCTCCTCTTTTACTAAAAATTCCACTGGTTTCATTCTTAAAACCAAGAACATCCATGTCGATGAACATGACATTTTGGTCAGTTTTGACATTGTTTCCTTATTCGCAAAAATCTTAGTTTTGAAGCCATAAATATGATCTCAAAGCTAGTAGACTCTCAAAAAAGATGATTGCTCTCATCTCAACTTTTTTAGATAAAACCTGACCGACATTTCCATTTCTAGTGATGGGCATATGAACAAGTGTTTTTCTCATCCATAAACCTTGGTGTACTTCTCACTCTCGCCATAACAAGCCATCCTAGTCAAGATCGTGAGTTTTTAGTTGTAATGGTGTTTTGAGTACTACATAAAGTCAAACTTGTCAACCTCGTTTTCTCTTCACCATATAAACATGTTACTTTGTGTTGGTTTTAAAAGCCGCAAGGTGGACTAGTAGATAGGCAAAGAAATCTTGAGTCTAGACTTCTAAATCCTTTACATCTAGCATTTTGAGCTAATTTGCATAATGGGTGCATATTATTTTCACTAGATATGCAAGAGGATCATGTATGTGTCCAAGAAATGGACTTGCAATGTCTCAGTGGTTGAGACCTCAAATGAAGAGGAACTAGAAAACTCATTTGATCTTGAGTTATGGAATTCTTCGTGCTTCATTGACAAATACACCACATATACATGGTTAGAGGTGTATCGACAGTTTCAAAGAGAAAAACCACCTTTATATTACCTTGACTTAGAGGTTTATAAGGTTGCTAAAAGATTTTGGCTACTTAAAGTGGTTGCTCGTCCACCTATTCTTTTGTACGTTAAGGTAGTTGAGTGGATGGTGAAACATGTTAACCCTTAGGAAGTCATGATTAGGGATAGCCACAGGAAGCCCATTGCTTCATTCAATGCCTTAGACATTGAAGTATAACACAAGCTTCCCCATGAAGAAGTGACTTAGATGGGGATTGGGTAACAGGTTTCAAGATCTTTCCCAAAGAGTTACTAAAGACATGGTGGACCAACAAAGGAACCTTTAGATCCTGAATAAACAAGGAATATCCTATAAACATGTTGATAGCTCCATTTCAGGTGGTAGTTGCCATGTTGTGCAAGTCATATGGTCGGTCCAATGCTAAGACCTCAACCGAGGGATGTGTGCCTTTAATGTATATTGCAATAGTTGAAGGAAGAATCTTTCACTAGGCAAACAACTTGTTATGTTTTTTGAGGGACAACATTGAACAAGCTCAAAATCCCAAGGAGAGGCTAGTCCAAATGAAGAAGTAATCAAAGAATAGGATGAGCTGCTAAATGATAGGGAATTGTCTTCTAGTGTGTTCACCAATGGAACAATAAAGACAATTGTAAGCAACACCTTGTGGAACTCGTTAAGAAGCAAACAATTATAAACTCCTTTTTGGTATCCTTGAAGAATGACTTGCCAATGCTCTCCAAGCATGCATTAGAATATTGTGTCATCATGGAGAGCCTATTACCTAGCAAGATTAAAATGATTGCATAATTTTATGATAGCTAGCTAGTATATTTTCAAGAAATCCTTGGGCTCTAAATCGGGGATCCCATCCCATTGTAGCAATTATTAACTTTATTTTCAATAGTTTTATAAATTATCTTTCCTTGTTGTATTTGAAAACCATGAGAATCTGAAGAGTTGTAACTACCCTGGAGAAGCTCAACAATCTAAAGAGGCAATTACCAACCTAGTTTATAAATTTTGTAAGACTCTAAGTATTGCAAACTGTTGATTATTTTGGAAATCCTTGTAGACTAGAGTTAGGAAGTTGACACATGTTGTATTTCATTTATATATAATATGAAGAATCCTAGAAGGCCACTTATGGCATTGTAACTTGGCATACATGGTGTTTTGTTTCTTAATAATCTTCAACAAACTCATTTATGTGTGCATTACAAGAGATTTATTATTGCTAACTAATGGATGTTGGATTTTATAGCTATGGCTGGTCTTCACAATTTATATTTTAGCCCTTGTAATGTATAATGAATTTATATGAAATGTTCTCCATGTCATATTTAAAAGAAAAAAAATTGAATTATTGGCTCCAAACTTGTCAAGTTGGCCCTCCCTCAAGTCAAGTGGGCCCCAATGAAGAGACACCCATTTGGATAGGCAAAAACACTACATATAGAGCATTTGACCTCCTCCACAAGACATTATTTGACTTATCACAAGACAAGACAATTTCTAGGCATCCAAGCGAAGGAGAAGAAGGACGAAGAAGGATAAGAAGGACAAATTAATCTCTAGCATTTATCTCTCTTTCTTGACTTTGCACACATGAGTTTTTGGGCAGTAGGGCCGAGTTTCTAGGCATATTCTGGGAGGCTAAAATTTGGCCTAGGCAGATCAAAGAGGGACAAAGTTGAAGGGTAGAACTTTGACTTGACAAGTGTGTTGTTTGACCAAGTTTGACCATAGTCTTGTTAGTCAATTTGACCTCATAGTTGACTAGTTGCGTTAGATGTCTCTTGTTGAATTGAAGAATTTCTCAAGAAAAAGGTTGTTGGATTTTTCCCCCAAGTGGGTTTTTCCAGGGTAAATCTTTTGTTCTCTTTGTGCAATGTGATCTCTAGTGTCCTTGTGCTTTTATGGTTTAATTTCTAAAGTGTAATTGTTTAATGGTAACCAAAATTGTTGAAAGAAGATCTACATCATTTGAAGTAATTATTAGTATTTCGGAAACTAGTTCTGGTATCTATTGCACTTGAAAAATCAACATGGTATCAGAGCTTTGGTGAAGGAGAGGACTTTGACATCACTCTTGAAGAATACTTGTAAAAGGAAGAGTGAAGAAGACCTCATCTACAATCAAATTGCTTATCTATGACTATGGGTTCCTATATGAAGGCAAAAAACAATTTGGAAGGAGTTACAAACTTCGGGTCTTGGAAAACAAGGATTGATCTCCTCCTTGCAGAGGATGATCTCTTAGGTATTGTGAAAGGTAAGGTTACTAAAACTGCAAATATGATGGCGGGAAAACAAAATATGAGAAGGATGACATCATCGCTAGAAGCATCATTATGAACTCTATTATGGATCACATGATTCCTTATGTTGCAAATCTTGAATCTTCAAAGTAGATGTATGATGCCTTAGTTGGATTATACACTCTCAATAACACTAATCAAGCAATGAGTTTGAAGAATGAGCTTTGTGATATTACAATGACAAGAAATTATATTATAGCCTCATACTTCATCAGGACTTCTCAATTAAGAGATTAACTTCAAGCAATTGATGAAAATATTTATGAGAAGGAACTAGTGACTACAACACTTAATGGTTTACCTAACTCATGGGACTTATTTGCATCGGGTATATGTGCCATAAAAGAAGCTCTAAGGTTTGAAGAACAATGGACTGCATGTACTCAAGAAGAATTTAGACTCATATCAAAAGGAAAGATTAAAAGATCTAAAGAAGGTGACTCTCAAGCATATGTAGCACGTTTCAAGCATGCTGGAGGAAGAAAGAAGTTTGGTTTCCAAAGAACAAATGAAGGAAGAAGACCTAGAGGAAGAAGATTTGCTCCTTAAGGAAAGAGAGATATGTCAAAAGTTCAATGCTATCATTGTCATAAATTTGGTCACTATAGACACGATTGTCCTGAAAGATTAAATGATAGAAAGAGAAAGGGAAAGCAACATGCCACCACAACATACATTGATGAACTTCTAAAGAGACCCAAGAATGAAGATTTAGGTACCAAATATTTCTTTTGTTTTTTTTGCTCTTATAGGTTATATTGCAAATAGCGATGATTTGTGGCTAGTAGATGGTGGTGCTTCAAGACACATGACAAGAGATCGTGGCAACCTCGCAAGTCTAATGGAAAGAAGACTATCTCAAAATGTAGAACTTGGAGACCAAAACGATTATGCAATAAAAGGTGCTGGGAAGACTTCCATTGGGTTGGAATTATGTGAAAACGTTCATCTTAGCAACATACTGTATGTACTAGGTTTGGAAAAGAATTTAGTTTCCATTTCATGCTTGGAAGATAAGGGAGATAGAGTAACATCTGTTGATGGAAAAGTTATTGTATGGCCTAAGGGATATAGTATAGATTTTGCTAGAGTAATTGGAGTTTGTGAAGGAAGGTTGTATAGACTCTTAAAACAACCTGCTCGAGCATTAGTACATAATGACATCAATCCAGGTGAACTTTGGCATAAAATATATGCACACCTTCACTGTAGAGCTTTGCTTGCTTTAAAATAGATGGTTTCAGGTGTGCACACCTTCACTATAGAGCTTTGCTTGCTTTAAAATAGATGGTTTCAGGTGTTCCAAATTTGCAGGTAGAACATGCAGAAGTATGTAAAGGATGTGCGCTTGGGAAGAATGCCAAGAAGCCTTTTCTAAGCAGCGAAAGTAGATCCATGAAAATTTTGCCTCTAGTCCATTTTGATGGATGTGGTCCAATGCCAGTGAAATCTCTTGGAGGCTCTTTGTACTATGTAACCTTTATTGATGATTTCTCTCACAAGACATGGATTTACTTCATGAAGACAAAGGATGAAGTATTTGACAAGTTTCGGGAATTTAATGTTGGAGTGGAAAACTTGAAGGGAAAGAAAATCAAGATTATGAGATATGATAATGGAGGAGAATATACCTCCAAGGAGCTTGTTGCCTTTTGCAAATAAGTTGAAATTAAGAAGGAGTTGATAGTCTCCTAGAATCCACAACAAAATGGAGTTGTTGAAAGCAAAAAATAGAACCATTAAAGAATTTGTTAAGGCAATGTTGCATGATCAAGACGTGCTTATGATTATGTGGAGTGAGGCATCTACGACAAGTGTCTATATTCAAAATAAAAGTTTTCATCGAATTTTGGAAGACAAGGTTCCTAGAAAAGCGTTCACCAGACATAAACCACAAGTTGGTCATTTGAGAATATTTGGTTTTCCAGTCTATATCCATGTACCTAAAGATAAGAGAAAGAAGATATAGCCTTTAGGAAAGAAAGGAATGTTTGTTGGATATAGTGAGTCATCAAAGGCCTATAGAATCTATGTTCCATGACAAAAACACGTTCAAATCACTGTGGACTCTTATGAGGACGAAGAACATGAAGCTCCCAAGGAAGAAGGTACTATTCCATCAAATTCTTCAGAACATCCCATAGATCATCAAGAAGAGCTAGAAGGGGCTAGCGATCTAATGGATCCAAATTGTTGTTCCTTAAATTAGGAAAAGGATCGCCTGGCTTAGATCCACTTTGTAGGAAGCAGAAGGGCATGCCGCACCATGTGGCACCTTTAGGGAAAGCAAGAGACCAAAGAGGTATTATGGATATGCAACATTAATGACTAATCTTATTGATTTTGAACCTTCCACCTTTGAAGAACTAGCTAGCCAACAAGTTTGGAAGGATGCGATGTTGGAAGAATACTAATTAATTATCAAGAATGAAGTATGGGAGATTGTGTTGAGACCTAAAGGGAAGTCAATGGTAACTCCCAAATGGGTATACAAGGTCAAACATATAGTGGATGGAAGTATTGACAAATACAAGGCGAGATTTGTGGCTAGAGGGTTCTCCCATAGAGAGGGAGAGGACTATGATGAGATCTTTGTTACGGTTGCTAGGTACACTACCATTAGATCTATTATTTTTATTGCTTCTTTTATGGGTTGGAATTTAAATCAGATGGATGTAAAGATTGCTTTCATCAATGGTGTGATTGAGGAAGAAGTGTACATGGAACAACCTCAAGATTTTGAGGTTCTTGGAAGAGAGTCTCACATTTTTAGATTGAAGAAAGCCTTGTATGGACTTAAGCAAGCACCTAGAGCCTGGTACTCTTGAATTGATAGCTACCTAACAAGACTTGGTTTCTCCAAAAGTGATGTTGATCCAAACCTGTATATCAAGGTTGAGAAGAATGAACATGTGATCCTATTATTGTATGTGGATGACTTATTTTTGATAGGTATGGAGCATCTCATTATTCAGTGTAAGTGGGAGTTAGCCTTTGAATTCAATATGAAGGATGCTGGTCTGATGCACTACTATTTGGGACTAGAAGTTTGGCAGAAGCTTGGTGAAATCTTGCTTTGAAAAGGAACATATATTATCAAGATCCTACAAAAGTTTGGGATGATGGATTGTAAATTGATGGCAACTCCCATGGTGACAAATCTGAGAAAGTATAAATACTTTGAGTCAGATTTTGTAGATCCATCCATGTATCAAAAGATGATTGGCTCATTGATGTACTTGGTTAATACTGGGTTAGACATTTGCTTTGCAACAAAGCATATATTGAGGTATTTGTGTGATACAATTGGTTATGGTTTGAGATATGTCTCAAATAGTGATATATAGTAGCTTCAAGGTTATAGAAATGCAGATTGGGTTGGGAGTGCTAAAGACAAAAAGAGTACATCGAGAGGTTGCTTCAATTTAGGCTCCATTTTGATTTCGTGGATGAGCATGAAGCAAACATCTATTGCACCCAGAATTGCTGAGGTAGAGTTGTAGCTAGTTTAGCAAGTTGTGAAGTAATGTGGCTTCAGAAGTTACTCACAACACTATTTGATCAGGTGCTTGAATTGGTCGTGATGTATTGTGACAATCAAAGTTATGTGAAACTGACAGAGAATCAGTTTTCCATGACACGTTGAAGCACATCGAGATCAAGTACCACTTCATTCGTGACATGGTGTAGAAGGCAACAATGAAGCTCCAATATGTCTCTATTGATGAGCAAATTGCTGATATTCTTACAAAGCCTCTGTCCAGAGCAAAGTTTGTATATTTCAGGCACAAGCTTGGACTTGTTGAGAATGTCTCTCTTAGTGAGAGGGAGTGTTGATGAGATAGCATCATGGACTGGCGTTCTCCCTATGTCAAGTATATTGACCCAATTTAGGGAGAATGGTCTGGCAGAGGACAATTATTCTTCTTATGTCCAGTATGTTGATCTGAATGAGGAAGAATGGTCTTGGAGCATCCGGGTTCGTTTAGCATCAGACCTTGAATTACTTAGTTAGAGTGTGGCCTTTTTGTTGAGAAATCTAGGGCATAGTAATTAAGTGATTTCTCTACTATTAGTAATTGCTTATGATTGTTTTTTACCTTTTTAGATTAGGATCTTCTTCTACTTAAGTTATTAGTGTTCTTAATCATCAAATAACTACCAATGCATAAACCGTAAAGAGACAAGAGACATAGAATATAGGCTATCGACCAGGGCCAAAACCTCTCACTCTTTGAGAGGAAAACCTGAACAAATTCTTCTTCTTATAGAGATTCCAATTGATGAATATCAAGATCTCGACCCTTGACCTATTTACCACTCCAAGGTCGAGCCACAAGTTCTCTTGATGAGATCCTTTGATAATGATAGTCAATCTTTTGCTCCTTTCCTTTTCTCGGCTCCTCTTCTTCTTCAACCTTCTTTAGCTTCAAACATTCGGCCTCCCTTCTAGACTTGACCTTCTTCTTATCTTGGCCTTCCTTCTAGACTTTTCCTTCTTCCAAATCTTGTTTCAGCCTCCCTTCTAGATTTGACCTTCTTCCAACTCAGCTAGGAGGTGTGCTACTCTTTCTCGACTTCTTAAGTTGCAAGTAAGCTCTTGTTGCCTCACACGTGAAGATAATATAAACCCAAAAACAAATCAGAAAAGAGCTCGGACTATACTCCTCTTTCCTTCGCTGTACTATAAGCTACCTCGCTGTACTTCACAATTTTCTGCTTCAAACTTTATCACCGAAAATTCTATCCTGAAATGAAGATGCTTTGCACTATATATAGTTGTTTGCCAAGGTAATAAGCTGACTTGATAACAAGCTGAGCCCACATGTTAGTTGGGGGGACAATTAATTCCAGTTTGAAGCCGACTCGAGGTTAATGCTTGTGCTTGGTCTTGGAGGGCTACTTGACATTTCTATTGACTCATATGCAAGTGTATTATGCCCAAGAAGGGTCCTTCATACATGACATAGACTCAAATTGACTTTTATGACTAGATGACAAATCCTGAAGGCTCACAATGGGAGTCATCACTAAAATAAAATTCTTTGCTCATGAAACCCTTGAGACAAACACTACAATAATAATTTTATTTTTCTTCTTTTCATCAATTACATAAAATCACAATTACACATGTCATTATGAAGATCGAACCTAGTTACTTTTCAACACTTTGGAGATTCACCATGTCTCAAAGAGATTGACCTGAATGATGGTGAACCAAGACTAGTATGGATACTATGTGTCAGGTATCGACCCAAATTATGGTGACTAGTTGATGCTAAATGATGTATCATGTGTTGGAAGTACCGAACCAAATTATGGTGACTAATTGACGCTAAATGATGTATCATGTGTTGGAAGTACCAACCCAAATTATGGTAAGGATATTCCATAGAGCTAAGGTACTGACCTAAATTATGGTGATTAGTTCATGTTGTTGATTGACCATGTGTTAAAGATATTTGACTTGATTATGGTAATTGGTTGATGCTATTGGTTTACAATGTGTCACAATTCTGACTCAATTACGGTGATGATTTGTTATAACCTTTTCTTAGAGAAATTTGTTAGCAAAATGAATACCTCCCTAGCTAAGAGCGGGCGTTGAATTTTGTAGTTGTGGTCGGTCTTCATAATTTATATTTTAGCCCTTGTAATGTATAATGAATCTGTAATACATGTTCTTCATGTCATTTTCATTGTTTAGCTCTTGAAAGAATTATTATAGGACATGTTCTCCATGTCAGATTTAAAAGAGAAATTTTTGAAATTTGAATTTTGAATTTTTGGCTCCAAACTTGTAAAGTCGGCCCTAGTGGAGAGACACACCCATTCAGACAGGCATAACACTATATATAGAACATTCGACCTCCTCCATAGGACACCATTTCACTTCTTACAAGATAAGACAATTTATGGGTATCCAAGCGAAGGAGAAGAAGGATGAAGAAGGACAAGAAGGATGAATTCATCTCTAAGAATTATCTCTCTCATGACTTTGCACATGTGACTTTTTGGATAGTTTATAGGCAGCAATGTGAATTTCTGGTTAGTAGGGCTGAAATTCTGGGCAATAGGGCCGAGTTTTTGGCATATTTTAGGAGGCCATAATTTGACCTAGGCAGATCAAAGAGGCTCGAAGTTGAAGGGCATAACTTTGACTTGACAAGTGGGTTATTTGAACAGGTTTGACCATAATCTTGTTGGTTAATTTGACCTTATAGTTGAATACATGCATTAGATGTATCTATTGTTGAACTAAAGAATTTCTATAAGAAGTTTGGTTTTTTACCCAAGTGGGTTTTCACAAGGTAAATATTGTGTTTTCTTTGTGCATTGTGATCTCTAGTTTCCTTGTGCTCTTATGGTTGAATTTCTGAATTGTAATTGCTTAATAATAAACTAGAATTGTTAAAAGATCTACATCATTTGAAGTAATTATCAATATTTCAGAAATTAGTGCTTGTATCTATTGCACTTGAAAAATCAACAATCGACTCTTATGTGAACTGGGTAGTTTTTTTCTCCCATGGTTATTATTCTTGCATTTAAGCTTTCTTTAACGAGCACTTGTTAGACTAGACACTGACTATTCTATATTTTCTCTAGTAAGTTAAACATTTAGTGTTGTTTAGGATATTAATGAACTATTTCCTTTCCTTTGCACTTGTGGTGTTTATTCACTCATTACTGCTTGTTTTCAGCCATCATTCAACTCTTAGTTAGTTCAAATTAGATTCACTTATGCAATTATATAGCTTTATTTTAGTTTGCATACCCCTTTGCTATGATGATTATTCAATATCTCACAACATTCAGAAAAACCAAGAATGGTTATCATGCCAAAATCTGGATGGGTCTCTTATCCCAAATGGTGTGAGATTTAGCTAGGACCTTGTAGACCTCATACCAAAGAGAACCCTTGTGTCAATTGTTCTTGGGTTAGTCATCCTTGTCAACAGGCATATGTGGGGTTGCCCATTTGAGGAATCATTTGGGTCAATCCTTTAGAGTTAGGAGTGGAATACAACTTGTTCATGTAATTTATTCATTAATGTGTTTAAAATGAAGGAGCACTTCTAACACGACTCATGTTGTTTGCCTCCATGCCCCTTGGGTTTGGATTGCAACTGGAATCATGAGACGATGGAAGTGAAAGGGCATGGATTATCATCCAACTAAGTATTATGTTGATGTATATAGGCCACTAGCTAAAACATCTACATTTTCTTCCATTATTGCCCATACCCATGACGAGGATAAGGCTCTTTACCTCTATGGCTACACATGCATCACTACTTTCTTCCTTTGTGATTTAATGGCGATTTTTACTTCTACTAACTACTTGGATTTCAACCATCTTAATACCTTGCATAACTATCTACAAATACCATGTTATATTAAGATTATAAAACATAAATAAGATAAAACAATAATCATGTCAAAAAGGAGTGGTCATTACCTAAAAAGAAAAAAAGAAGTCAATTCAACTATGATCTCATTATGATTGTTATTCGTTTTTTTTGTTATTTTAATAACTAACTTTTTTTGTTTTTGTTTGCTAGGTTATGTGAGTCTTGAGATCACTGGCATGCCTAACTTGTGGGTTGAGTAGCCGCGACATGAGGGCATCTAAATTGTCAAAATCACCCAAAGATTGCACTCGGCCTAGGCCACAACAACCCTTAGCATCACTGAATTTTTGCCAACAAAATTTCAAACTAGTAACATTTACACCACAAAGTGCCTTAACAAAACACCTTATCACCATATGCTTTGTGCCCCATAAACTTTATAGACCAACTCCTTAATTACAACCATTCAACTTTAAAAACTAATCCTTATTAATTTACATCCACACATTCCCACATAAAACAATAAAAACCCCTTTACGCTCTAGCAAGTATACTTATCTTTCAATAAAATTGATTTTCCTTTTTTACATTTCACTAACCAACACCTTAATTACAACTATTAAACTTAAAAAAATCCCACCTTTCGTAATTTATTTATATCAATAAATTACTACATAAAATAACAAAAATATCTCCTTCGTTCTTGTGCAAATGTACCCTATGTACCGTAAATAATTGATTTATGCTCATAGCGTTGAATTCCACACCTTTCTCGCAAGCGAAATGGGAGAACGTCAAAGATATATTTTCTGAGACACCTTAAACAGTCGTTCTACACATACATATATAAACATACTCTTTACATGTTAGCCACTATCTCCTTTCTGAATAAACGTGTTTCTTTTTGAACTACTTGTCCATGATACAGACAGAAAATGTAAACTACGCCCCTCTGTTTTGGCGGTCGGGCTGTCGACTCTGATAAATCCACGCTTGGCTGCATTGCCAACATTCGATCCCAGGTGTTTCAACTAGGTTGAATTCCTCTTTGCCGCACCTTCCTGAATCTTCAAAATCTTTTCTTTCAATTTCATAAAAAATGTTAAGGGCCTTTTGACAGCAATCCTACTACCGATACCTTAAGTGCATTAGGTTGCAGTAGGTTGATATCTAATGAATATTGAATGTTTTTTCGTAAAAGGGAAAGCGTTTAACCTAATTTTAAAGAATGTTTGCCTTTAGAATGTGAACAGCTGATCTTGACTTTATGGATTTTCTTTCAGGTTCTACAGAGATGAATACGACTGTTCTTGCTAATCGAATATTGTTGTTGAAAACTTGAGAAGAGTCAAGCTTGATTCTTACCGCAGAGTTTGAAGGCTTCTTTCTGTGATAAGGGGGAATGCAGCTGTGATTTATAAGGATCTAAGGTTTGAAATTCCCCTTTTTTGTATCGAGTTGTCACAATGCTCTTGCTATATTTAATTAACATTCGCTGAAAAACGACACAGATCGTTAATTCCACATGAACTCTGAAATTGTTTTTTATTATCTATTTAGAGCACATTATCTTTCCCATCGCTGTTATTGATTAATAGGCATTTCTCATCCTCAGGGTACTCGCCAGTTTGATTGGGGTGTAAGCCTCTATACGGAAGACGAGCTAATAGTAATTTGGAAATAAGTTTCAAAATGTTGGATGAGTGGACTTCAATTCACAATGGTGGTCAATCTCATGCGGCTGATGATCATGCTGAGGTATTTCTCTTACTCACGGCCCTGCTAGAGATTACGACTTTGGACGACGCTTTTCGTATTTTTCATAAGATCATTGAGATTCCATTCAAATTGAACTAGTGATCATTTATTTGTAAAAATATCTACTAGAGTTAGCAAATCAACTTCAGTCATAATTTCACAGGCTCATTTGGTGGGAAATTGTCTTACATATGATTTAATATTAGTTGTCTCTGAGTCAGGGCTTATATCATACTATATACCTATGCTTGGTGTTAGTGCCACTGCGATGATGTCAAATATGACTTTAAGGGCTACAGTGCCTTGATTAGAGGAGCTTTCGGATGTGTGGATGTACAAACACTCTGGTGATGCATCTAAGGAAAACTAATTGCAGGCACATTTTTGCAGCAAGTGTCGAATAAATCATTTCCCAAATCTTCATGATATCATTTTCATGAAAACCAATTGCCAACAAACCAAAACAAAAATAAAAAAAATCAAAGTTGCCAAAGAAACTACTTACCTCCGCATAACAAATCCTCAATGCGAAAAAAATAAATAGAAAATTTGTTTATTGAGTTGACATGGTATGCTAACCAATGGAACTTATGCACGGTGATCTGCCGTCAGATTTGGAAAACAAAAGAAAATAATTATTTAAAAGAGAAACAAAGCCATGTTACCCACAACTTAATTTAGAAGCAGAGTTACCCACAACTATTGGAGGAAGAACAATCTTGGGAAGGCAGGGTTTTCTCAGTTTATTAAAGGGCTGGAGAGTAACGGTAAATGGAGTGTTGTGGAAGAGGCAGACAAAGAAGGGAGGCTGCAGTCAGCAGGACGCTGCACGGGCTGCAAGAAGCAGACCAGAGAGGAAGGTTGTCATTGCAAGATGCAGTCAAGACTCAAGACTAAGAACAGCATTGAATCCTTGGTGCGACAGCTAGGCGGCAAGATGAGTTGCAATAATTCTAAATGCTTATTTAATTATTAAATTCTCTTTTTTTCTTCAGACAGTCTTTGCTGCATAATCGATCCCTTTGTTAATGTTTAATTAGTGTTCCAGGTTGCTGTAGCATAGGATATCTATATAAAGTTTAAACAGAGTGATATACCATGATTCTGGGCTGCTTCATAGTCCTGTTTTTGCTGTTTTAGAATTTGTGAAGTTATTTGTAGTTACTGATTTATGTTGGTATCAGCTTCGTTGTGTTTAGTAGCTTGCCTTATTTACTGTTTCAAACACTGCATCAACGTCTAGTTCCCATGCTGTAAAATCTGTTTGATAGCACAAAGCATTTTGCTATCAGATCACCATTCAGTCTTGGAATTGGATGATTAAAATCAAATATCGGTATCTGTTGGAAGGTGAGAAGCCCCAGGAAGAATTACAACAAAGCAGAGCTAGGTAGATGCCTTTCAGTAAAGAAGAAGATGATTCCCCCAAGGCAAGATTTTCCCAGATAGAAGTATTTAAACTTTACAGTGGGTGGTTTCTTACTTGGTATCCACCCTGTTGGAATAGAGGAATTGTGAAAATGAGAAGAAACCAGACCTAGAAGAGTCAGACATAGGTCTGGAAGATTTATTTGGAAAAAGTGAGGCTGGCATGTTGGTAATTTTTTTTAGAGTAGAGGCCAAGCTTGATATTTGGCTATTTGATGGGCAAATGAACACAGAGAAATTGAACAATTGTTTAAGGCAGTTTGAAGTGTAGTTTCACCAGCAGAGATATAATAAGATGCAGAAAATGACCTTTGCACTCTTAAAACTATTGGAGCATGCCCACCTGTGGTGAGAAAGCTATGGCCAGTGTTAGCAACAACAAAAGAAAATGCTTGTTAATAATTGGAATGACTCTAAAGGGCTGTTGCAGAGGAAGCTTTGCCCTGTTGGTTATGGATGGGAGCAGCAAATTTTATGGCAGTATTCAGACAACATCAAGGACAATTGGCGGGAGATTACATTGTGGAATTTCAAAAACTAGTTATATTACTATATTTCATTGGTGGCCTTTACAGTTATATCCAAGAAGAGTTGGCATTATTTGTTATTCAACCATTAGATGAATCTTACAGAAAAGCTGTATATGGAGATGAAGGGGAAGAACATGCAGACATCCAAGGAGCAAGAGAAGTCCTTCCATATGACCTAGGCAAAGCAGTGTGCAGATGGATGGAAGACTCCTAAACAATGCAGTTGTTCAACAATATTGGCTATACTGAAGAACACTGTTGGATATTACATCCAGAGCTCCTTCCAAAAAAGTGTGCAGATGAGAAATTGATGATGGTCCAGGTTACTTTGGACAAGGAAATGCAGGAGCAATTGACTGAAATTGAAGGTTTGGGAGATGAGGATGTCAAACTAAGTAACAGATGGCTAGTGCTTCAATAAAGCAAACTAGGGACAGGTCAATCCTTCAAGACTGAACTTGTTAGGAACTTAGTTGTTTTTGTAGCTAAGAATAGTTTTGCTGTAACCCTCCATCAAAGTGTCGATGGAATCCATCAACCTAAAGAGGGGATGTCTGATTTGTCTGCACATTGTAGCCACACAGGCATAGCAATTCATCAAAAATAGTTTGGAAGGAGACAGGTTGGGAGTTTCTGTCTTTTGTTGGTTAGTTTAGGGTTTTTGTATTTTTAATTTGCAGGAGGAAAGAGAGGGTGGATGAGAAGGCAGAAGATGAAGAGGTTGCAGTCACATAGGATGAGAGGCCTAAGCAAAGCTTGTAGACCTTGCTGCTGGTTCTAGGGCACAAGAAGGAACATACGGACATGGGAATCTTGTCCATGCACGTCAAAATCCCTTGGTTGATTAATGTACATTTCCTCTTCATTCACAAAATTTATAAAAGCTGTCATCACTTCCAGATGGTATAAAGGCCACCAAAAACATGACGCAAAAGACATGATGACTCTGATGGAACTATATCTTGCAACTGGAGCAAAAGTTTTCTCATAGTCATCTCCTTCTTTTTGAGAGGATCCTCAAGCAATGAGTCTGACCTTTTACTTTTCTATGTTCTCATCATCTGCATACTTAATCTTGAACAACCACCTGGAATTTATCGCTGATTTCCCCATTGGTCTTGGAACAATCTCCCAGAGTTCATTCTTGGGAATGGAGTCACACTCCTTAGTGATGCCATCCTGCTGTACTTGTTCAATAGCTGCCTCCTCAAAGATGGAAAGCTTTCTATCTATGAGAGAAGACACCGGTGCAATTTCTATCAATGAGAGAAGACACCAGTGCAACATAAGAAGAAATTTCTCAGGGAGATGACTCACCTGAAGGAAGATTTCGATGCTACCACTTCCATTCCTTCTGCAGAGTTTGGGTAAGCCATGTTAGCATCATTGCTGAACTAGATATTAAAGATGCCTTTGTTCCTTCACTGTAACCTTGCTTATCTGAATCTGATTTTGCATTTTATGCAGATTAACCTTTGGGACAGCAATATTTCTCCCTCAACCTTTGTGGGAGGCTCCAGAGACTTAGAGAACCTTGCCATCCTCAACAAATTTAACATCTCTAATTACCACTGTCTTCCTCTATGCTGGAATGTAAATCTGATAAACCTTGGAGGTCTCATTATAGCTGACAAAAAATGCCCTTCATGCTCGAGGGTACAAGTTTAGTCCTCTTCTTGTGAAGAACATGAATATAAACGTGACAACCAAATATTGTGATACCTATGGCTTCTCACCAGTAAAGGATCCTTCTGGTGTTGCATCCTTCAATATCATTCGAGGACATTGATTCAGAATGTAAACAACAATATCACATGACCCTACTCAAAGGCACATGGGCAAATGATCATGGGTTTGGCTGTCTTAATGCTGGATCGGTTCTTCCTCTATGCAACCTCATTTCGCTATGGATTTTAAGGTACTATAAACTCCCTCCTAACATCAAATTCCTTGGAGGTGTACCCTTCTCCTTTGTTAGACCAAACCATCTTTATCTTTCTACCCGTTTGATACTCCACAAAAGCTTTATACTTCGTGAACTTGCTGAAGACTTGATATTTGGTCTTCATAAACTAAATATAGGTATTTCTTGAGGAATTATCAACAAAGGAGACATAGTACAAATTACATGTCAATGAAGTTGAAGACATTGGTCCACGTATATCTAAATGGATCAAATCAAGAATCTCTCTTGATCCATGTTCACTACTTAGGGAAACAAATTTCTCATGCTCGTTGATTGCACAACACTTGACTACTCTGGTTTGAAGTTTGGGAATTTCTGCACCATATCCTTTTCAAGAGAGGAGGTATTCTCTATCATAAGTGATGGAATTGCTTGTGCCACAGGTTCCACAACTTGTCACTATCATGCACTAAAGATTCATGCTTCATTTGATCAACAAGCAATATATAAAGGCCATTTTCTTGCATTCCCTTGCCCAAAGCTTGACCATTCTCATGGATGCGATCTCTAACATCAAACTCATCCACACATTAGATCTGTCATGGCTGAAATGGAAAAAAGATTCCTAGTCAAACAAAAAACATACAAAACATCAAGCAACTCTAGAACATCGCATGAAGGCATGTGAAATGAGATGGAGCCCATTCCATTAACTATATAAGTTCCATCATTGGCCAACTCCACTTGTGTGCCATCCTCTTATCCTTGAAGTTTGGATAGAGCCTTCTTGTTGAAGGTCATGTGTTTGCATGCTCCATTGCCCACATACTACACTGCACCAGATGAGTGCCACCTCCACTTTTTGATTTGATCCCATTTTCTAGTTTGCCAATAAAGATTCCAAAAACACTAAGGACGAAAGGAGGCCTGGTTTTACCCCAATATTGTTCCTTATTATTCCATTGCATTTTGATTTAAAAGGAAATGTAACTCACCAAAGAGTTTTCATAAAGTCTGTATGCAACTTCTTAAAACTTTCCATGCTAAAGGTAATGCCCACTTTATCCATCGTCTCTCACATCTTTTCATGATGCACTATATCAAGATTCAAAAGCTTTTCAGAAGTCCACAAAACAACGGAGTACCAAAAGGTTCCTATATACAGAACAAGAGATAAAGTAGAAACGTAATGTCTATATGCTAAAACATGGAAAACCCTCGACTTCAAGTTGTGGTGGCTGCAGAAATGGTCTAGGGACTGGGTAGTGATCCACTAGATCTAGATTTTTCTCTCGTAACGCTTGAGGCATAAAACTTTGTTTTCCTTTCCTTGAGCACTTTCTATTATGGCTATCAAGGTTATTAGATCATATATTGTTGAAAATTTGGGCCAAAAATCAGCTTTTGATGCTGCTCTCTATCCTTTTCATTGTTCCCATTCACTTATCACTTCCTGCAACATGAGGCCAAAAATTTGGTTAGAAGACCCTGCTTACCGTGATGGTTTATTAATTTTTCACCTCATTCATATCAAACCCTTCCAAAATTGGGATGATCTTGTTGATGGCATGATTAATGGAATCCCAGATTATTTTTGTTAGTTAGTCACTTCCTCATTTCATCATTTTTGAAACTAGCCCATTAGGTCTTTCTCATTTTCCATTGACTTAATACCATCTTTCTATTCCAATAATTTGTTGATCGAAGACTCTGCTTACCGTGATGATTTATTAATTTTTCACCTCATTCATATCACACCCTTCCAAAATTGAGTTGATCTTGTTGATAGCATGATTAATGGAATCCCATATTATTTTTGTTAGTCACTTCCTCATTTCATTGTTTTGCAACTAGCCCGTTAGGTCTTTTGCCATTTTCCATTGACTTAAAAGTTAATAACTTAATACCATTTTTCTGTTCTAATAATTTGTTGATCCAATTGTTTTTTTGCTTGCTCTCATATAATTTTTTGACATAGGATATAATGAGCTTCCTGTAAGAGGGCAGGGGAAGGAGGGGGAAGGGCCAGTTCTGTATTTGGTTTTGAAAGGTCAATCCATGTGGCTTCTGGACATGTATGAAAATAAAAGGTTGTGATTGTTTTATCTTTTTTTCAGTCATGTAAATCGTGAACTCCTGTGACTTCAGAGTGCAACACGCATTATGTTGTTTGGACTTTGCATTGATGTTTCATGGTGCAGTGGTGAAGTAATTGCATTATATAATAAACAGAGGGAGAAAGTGTGCTTTCAGTTGTTTCATGACAATTTTATTGCACTTCGATAGATTCTTTCATGTTAATTTTGTTCAAGATAACATTTTGTATTGCAGAGTTATGATGTTTCTGCTGGACCGAGGAATATTGGGAACCAGATCTTCTCAGTTGATACACTTGAACGGAATGCATCTAAAGGTCATGGGATAGTGACATGCATGTCTGCTGGAAATAATGCTATTGTTGTCGGGACAAATAAAGGGTGGCTTCTTCGATATGACTTTGGAGGTGGAGACTCTTATGGTATGTACTTTATTAGGTATTCGAGAAGATGAGCAATGACTGCTAGATAAGTCTTTATGGTCCAATGCATTTTTGAGAAGTGTAGTGTTTGGAATTTTTATTTTTGCTTGGTTGCTCTTAGTTATTTCTTTCAACGATTGAGATAAGCTTGCTATGTCTTCATATTTGCATATGTTGCATAGACTTGATTTTTAGTAGTATCTGCTAAGTGCTGTAAATCGAATTATTGATATTGATTTCAACCTTGCATTTTGAACTCAGTATATAAGCATTGATTGCATCGAGAGGAGGTGCATTCTACAGTCCAGTATTGAAGAAATTGTAAATTCTGTGCCATGTAATGTCTGTAATTGAACATATGTTGGCTGAATATAATATTTTATACAAGTTTTTATCTATATAAGAATAAAACTATAGTGTGTGTGTCTACACTTTATACACACACACACACCCTGGTGTAGATCCATTTAATTAAAGATCTTCTAAGCACTGAGAGATTTGCATGTGACATTTTTGGATACAATTAGTAGATATACTGGTTTTATTCATGTGCTTGCTGATGTTCCTGTCATTTTCTGTGGTAATTGGATTTTTGCTAAAGAACTAAGGTTCAAATTACACTATTGGAAGAGCTTGTTATTATGTAGAGGCTGTTGGAAGCCCTTTGTCACTCTACACCTTGGACTTGCGTAAATGTAGTAAGTCTAGAATGCTTGATGAACTTGTTTTCGATTTTGGCACTTGTTCTATTGGTGAATGCTTTGAGTCTTGACAATCCCAGCAACTTGTATAACAATCATTGTGCAGCATCCAATTTAATGATACCAGAATTCATTTCCCCCATTTGTATACCCCTAATCTGCATAGTAGCATACATGTTTTTATAACTATATTTTTATGACTCTTATTTCTCTGCCACACTCAAATTTTCTGTTAGTCATTGTTGGTCTAACATCTTCTCTACTCAATTGTCCTTTATTAGAGGGATAACTGCATCACACATTATATTGTTGTATTGGTTATACTGGTCTTAATGATTGTCTTTTCATGTGAGGCAAATGTATGAGTATCCTCTAAAGTTCAAGGCATGTTTCTGCATTAAGCTACAGTAGTATAAAATATGGTACAGAGGTTTTTTTATTGTCGTGCCAAAAACTAAATGAAGCTAACACATCACTTTCCCTATGGTGGCATTAGATTCCAACCCATTCTTAGATAGATACTCTAGTTCACAAGGATATTGACTGTAGGATTTACATGGCAGAGCCCAGTCACTACTGAATTTTTTATTTTCATGGTAATTGGTGAATTGGTAACTTTGGAGGAATGTTCTGGGCAAGACCCAGGATTGAATCACAATGGCTGCCACTATTCACCTCGAAATCAAGATATTCAAATTTTCTTGCCCCTTCAGGCTTGTAGGAACTACTCGTCATGATTTTCAACTTGTTCAAATTTTTTCCACATAGATTAACATTTCTCTGGAGACTAGAACCTGAGTGGAGGGGGAAATAAACCTGCTGGCTACCGCTCGAGACACTACTAAATTAAGGTTAATGTTTCTGCATGTTTGTATGCACAAGAGACCTTTGCTTGTACATGTTATTGAAATTTCTTGGGATTAAAAGGGATTTTTAATTCTAAGGTACACCCTCCAACAATATGGGTCCAAAAAATGACATATTAGCAGAGTAATTATTTCAACAAGGCTGAAGCTAGCCAAGAAGAAAATGTCTTGTTTGTTTTCTTTAAGCTTAGCTAAATGATTAACGTGCCAGTAAATTTTTACACCCAGAATTTTATTTTTACTAAAAACCCAGAAAACTCAAATTTAAAATCTATGCACAATTAACACAACTAAGCTTCTAACAAATTATGCATAGTAGAAACAAGAAATCCAAGAACAAACTTTTACACAAGGTTTTACCTTGGAAAACCCCAGTGTAGGGAAAAACCAACAAAGAGGGATTTTATTAGGTATGCCGCATCAGAGAAAATAATCAAGAAATAATTACGGCAACAGATCCAAAGAATGTACAGCCAAGAATGGCCACAAAAATCGGCCCTCTCTTGTCTGCAATGGTATGACTTGAAGTACAACCTCTCTCGAACAGAGTATGACCGCACTTTTCCAACAAATCTCGGTCCAGGTTTCGAACTCTCCTCCAATAGGAACCCCGACCCCAATTCTCAGCCTCTCCTACAAACATGACCTAGGGTTCAGCCCCTCTGTTGTTGCTTGATATGGCCATACAACAAGCCCTCTTTCTCTGAACAAGACAACTCCTTCTCTCAGTTGCTCGACCTTCTTTCTCACCCAAATTGGCCCTCTTTTTTCACTCGATGTGATCTCTAATGTGCTCTTTATCCACTCATTCTAATAATTTATAATTTCTTTAGTAACCCTTGAGATCTTCAAAGAAAAGATCAAAGGCCAAAATTTGATTTTATCACTTTATTTGATTGTCAAATGAAAGATGCCATGAGACGGAACATGCATTGGGCGACACATATTTATTACCATTTGCAGAAGGAACAGGCATTGGGCCACATAAATCAGACCGAATGAGTTCAAATTTTCTGTGCTCTGGAATGAGAATCATGAAAACACTGTTTATTGTGCTTTCCTAAGATACAAGCATAACATTGCTTAAGTTTCCTAGGAATTGTAGGCAAACCAGTAACACCATTTTTTTTCACAAAACGAAGGCTGTCATAGTTCAAGTGTCCAAACCTAGCATCCCATAAAAGACTTGATGGAAATATAACTTCATCATAGTGAGAACTATATGAAAAGTTCTGTGCACGAGTAGAGGTTCCTTGCAGCTTTAGAAGTCTTTCTTCTCATGTCCTAGTCATGAGAAGTGAATGATTTGATGCTTTTCTGACCTCAACCTTGCCATCAAATATGTGAATAGAGTGTCCTTGCTGGCGGATGTGGACCAAAGACAACAAGTTTCTCCTCAACCCCGGGGGTTATAGAACATCATGTAAAAGAAAGTCTGGAAGACCAGGCAGTTTGAGCCCGATGGCTTGAGTTTTGACTTGTCTGCAAAGTATACTGCTCCATCAACATTATCAGTGAATTCTTCAAAGAAATATTTTCTGAAAGTCATGTGGCAAGTTGCTCTCAAATCAAGCAACGGAGCATCTTTCCATGAAGCAAGTGAAGCATTGGATAAGTCTTCAGTTATTCCAATGTTGCAATGTGCCACAACATAATGAGCGGACTCGGGTGCTTTTCCTTTCCCTTTGTCAGTTGTTTTACTTTTTGCTTCATTTCTTTCCTGCTCAATTCTATCCCAAGGCAACTTACATGTGGATGCATCATGTCCATCTTTATTGCATCGTATGCAATGAAGATCAAACCTTTCTCCTTGGAAATGTTTGCCACCCCTGCCTTTAAAATTCTTCCTTCCTATTCCTCTTCGGCCACCTCTTCTTGTAGAAGAATCTTGTGCACGATTCTTCTCTTTATGTGCATGGCGCACAACTTCATCAGAACGCTGAGGAGTTGTCTTCTTTCCAAAAGCCTTCTCTCTTTCAACAAACTTCTTTTCAAGGGAGTCAAGACTCAAAAGTAATCTCCTTAAGGTTGCCACTTGCTTGCAATGACTCAAAATAATGTGAATAGGCGGGCTATAGTGCCTTGACATAAGCAATAAGATGAATATCTATTTCAACACGAGTGGCTTTTATGTCATGCATAATGGATCTTACTTCTGATGCTAAGGCAAGAGGGTTATCATTTTTCAACTCAAGATTGAACAACTTGATCATTAATTGAACAACTTCAAGTTCAGAGTGTGAGTCATACAATTCCTTCAACTTCTTTAAGGCTTCAAAGGCATTTGAAAATGGAGAAATATGGCGACTCACCTCTTCATTTACTGATGCTGCAAACAAGGCACAGGTTTTGCTATTCTTGTTTTCCCAAATGGCAAGCTCTTTATTTGAAGTAGGTTTTTATGGTGCATTGTCTTCTTTTCCTTCACAAACTCCTTTCCACAACTCATTAAAAATCAAGGTGTGTTTTATCTTCCGGGACCACTCATGATAGTTCTCCTTGCCAAAGAGAACTATTCCCACAATGGAGATGAGTGAATGCATCATCAAAAAGACTATCTACTTTTGATTCAAAATCACAACCTTACTTGATGTCTTTTATTAAGTAAAGGATTGATTTAATTATGTGAATGAAAAAACTTCACAATAATAATTTAATGTGGCATATATAACATATCAACACTCTTTAATACATTAATGTGCCACTACTCCATATGTCACCACTCTTTAATATAATATGACACCATTCTACTCCATATGTCACCACTCTTTAATATAATATGACACCACTCCTTAGTATGATATATGTGCCACATCTATTTAATTCAATGCACTCTCATATTACATATACCCACCATAAGAATTCAACGTATGATGTATCATAAATCATGTCTTTTGAAAATTTATTATATACCATCTCATTCCCTTATGAGTGTGGATAACCATATGTGTTGAGAAATCAATGCTAGTAGAGTTAGGGTTAGATTTCTCTTCTTTGATAATTACTTGTGAATTATGTTGGCTTCTTTTACTTCTTTGTTATATTATATTTCATCAAGAAATTACGAAATTATGTGTGTATGAAGATCACAAAAACACAAGACACAAGATGTAGGCACTTTGCCAGGCTAAAACCCCTATGTAGGGGAAAGCCCAGTCAAAATCTCTTCCTTCAATATTTTTCTTGAGACTCTTCATCCTAGACACAAACCTCCTCCAACTACCAAGTGAGCCTCCTCTTCCAGCAACATCGACCCAGAACTTCGACCTTGAAGCAACAACACTTCGACCTTGAAGCAAATAGCAACAACAACAACTTTGACTTGAGAAGAAAAATTTCGATCTCCTAGAGGAACCCACACGAGAGAGAGATAGATAGCCCAAAATTTCGATCTTGCCGCCTTCTTCCTTCTTCTCCAATTTCGCACTTCTTTTAGCCTTCTGTTGTAGTGGCTACAACCATCCTCCAAAATTTTGCCTTAGCTTGTTTTGGAGCCTCCCTACCAACCTTCATAGCAGTTTGCCTTGCTCCGTCAAGTCCTCAAGCTTCAGTGTCTTTCTTGCTCAAAGGCAGTTTGTCGATCACAGTCTGATCTTTTCCCTTCACAGGCTGCTCATTTGGACTTGGTCCAGCTGCAGGCTAAGCAGCTTCCCAGTGAAATTTTGCACATTTCTGGAGGGCAACTAGCCTTCCCTCCAGGAATTGTGCAATTCCCTCTGACAGCCTGCTGGGCTCCAGGATTGCGAAATCCTGCCATCCAACCCTCCCAGCAGGATTTGCCCAATTTTTCCCATCAACGGACAGTTCAGCCCAGGATTTGCGCAAATCTGGAGGGAAGGCTAAATTGCAACTTAGACCCTAAATTGTTACCAAAAAGTATGTAAAAGATCTGAAGATAGAGATATATACCAGCAGAAGTTGAAATGACAGTCCTAGTGTCAATATGATCTATGCCTCAGTGAAAGATAACATAATTCACTCAAGCTTCCCCCCCCTCTTAACTTACAAATTTACAATACCCTTGGTCTTCTTAAGGGAGATTTTCTCCAGTTCAACTTCTCTTTGCAGATGAGGAGAGCTCTTTCTTTTAATAGCCTTTTCTCATTAACTAATTTTACAATAAAATATTATTTAGTGAAGCCTAAAGACTCCTAGATCTTTCTTTTCTCCAAGAAATATTTATAAAATATTATTAGAAGGGTCTAGAAATGCCGCTTGCCCTTTTAGCATGAATAAATTCTTGAAGATGCTTTCCTTTTTGGATAAATGGGTTGCTCTATGGCCTTCTAGATTGAGCCCTCCCTTCTAGATAACCACTCCTTAAATACCCTGATAAAATAATAATAGATTCCATGTCAAAGAGGTCCTTCTTCAAGGTAGAGATCTACTCCCCGGGTCTTCGTTAGTGCTAGGGCATTCCTTCAAAACCTCCAACTTTGTGACTTAAAATGCATGTAGGGTTTGCAACAAATTTGCAATCATCATAACTCCCTCAATATTGGCTGAATTTTCTATTATAATCACAATCATGGAATACCACAGCCACTCTGCACCTACAGGCATTGATTTAGTGGCAGTTTGGGTGCTTTTTCAAAAGATATTTGCTTAGGATGGCGGGTGCTGCTAGCAAAGATATTTGCTCAGGATGGCGGGTGCTGCTAACGAAGATATTTGCTCAAGATGTTGGGCGCTACTAACAAATTCCTTACAAAGTGGATCTCATGGACATAGCCCCTACAGTTAGTATCTCATAGAACAATGTCCTAGAATGGGTGTCTCTCCAAAAACATGCAAGGACAGGTGTAAGTACATGCCAAGTGGAACCGCCTCCCTTGATGTGTCCTTCTAGAAGCTCATCTTTCAATGATGTACATTACAATAACAATAAAGGACCAAGTCAATGGATCACTCAAGAAATGGTTCTACCTTTCCCTTGGGATGGCAAAAAGATGCCTAGTGTCTTCATGTAATGTATGGCTCACTCCTAAAAGCTTCAATGGTGTGAAATGCGTCCAAATGAGTTTCTTATGCCTTGGGATATGTGAAATGCCTCAAAGTACAATTCAAAGTAAGAAAATGCAACACTATATGTAGAAGGCAGCCCAAAAGGTGAATTACTGCCACATGTGCAACGTCGCCTCCAAATATGTCAGCTCAACCATAGAGCATGACTTGAAAGACATGAACACCGTAACACATGAAAGAAAAAGGAAAACATGTAGATCACCATCACTTCCAAGCTGGATGAACAAGACTATGTTAGCATTCATCGACTCATACTGTGTCCCCAAAGTTCACATCCTCGTTAGAGTATGGGTGAGAAGAATGCCTCAAAAATGCAAAAACGAGTCTTAAATTTTCAGGTGGTAACACACATGAATGAAGGGATCTAATGATATCTATAAAAATGATATTCTGATTTATTCATTCAAATTTGTGGTCTTTTTCTGCACTGAATTTTATCGATGTCAGTAATGGATCAACTTTAATTGCCATTTAGGTTGCTTGTAATTTTTTCTTCTTTCCATGTCTGAAAATGGATTATGTCTTGCAGAAGTTTGATATGGTTTTGCACAGACGAGTCTTCTTTCAATAATGAATGCTTTCTGGTGAATATGTATTAGCAGATTCTATAGATATGTAGTAAATCATCTGAACCTTTCTATATGGGGTTTTATAGGAAATCATCAGAATTCTCATTTTCCTGTGTTGTTTTTGGTCTCAGAATTTTTTATATTCCATGCATGAATTTATCACATCTTTGGTTTCGTGATGCAGAACTTGACCTCTCTGTCAGCCGAACTGGGGATCAACATGTGCATAGAGTTTTTGTTGATCCTGGTGGAAGGCATTGTTTAGCTGTTTTGCTTGGTACTGGAGGAGCTGAAACATATTATACACATGCTAAATGGAGGAAGCCACGAATGCTAAGTAAATTGAAGGGCTTAGTTATAAATGCTGTAGCATGGAATCGACAACAGATAACTGAAGGTTCTTACTATAATTAGATGAAAAAATTGCTTGAGTGATTTCTTAGCTTTTAAATCGTTTTATATACTAATGCCTACCATTTGCAAATTCTGCATGAGTTTATAGTGCTTTTTCTTGACAATTTCTTCTTGGTGGTAAGTCCTATGATACAATAACATCTACTTAAATTTTTTATTTGGTTTACTTTCAATTTCAAAGCTTCAACACGGGACATAATTCTTGGGACGGAGGGAGGTCAGCTCTATGAGACTGTAATTGAGGAGAAGGACAAGAAGGAGAAACATCTCAAGTTATTATTTGAACTGACTGAACTTAGAGAGCCTTTTGCAAGTTTGCAGGTATTTAATGACTGACTTTGTGTGGAGTCACAGTGTGTTAGCATGAATACGTGTCTGCTCCTTTGATGTATAGTTGAAACACTGCTATTGAAGGGTTGAGATCTGAAGGCTTTAAAAGTCTTCTAGTTTTGATATTTCTTTTCAAGTTAAAACCTTCAAATTCTTATTGAATGTTCCCTGAACCTTATTGTGGATTGTTATTTTCTACAGATGGAAACCACTGGTACAGGTACTACCGCTCGGTACTATGTAATGGCTGTCACTACAACAAGACTTTATAGTTTTACTGGTACGGGATCCTTGGAGGTGAGTATCCTATATTTTTTGTCACAACCCTTCTTGGTGCATGTTTGACTTTGAACTTTGAAGTACAAGTTATATGATTATGTTAGGGATAACTATTGTATGCTTATTTAATGACCAATGCTATTTATATCAGCAAATGCAAATGAAATGATTAGTTCCTCATTGTAGAGGCCTAACTAGAATTTCTATCCCTAAATCCTACCAGAATTTAACAATTGCAGTTTAAATAGGAATTTATCAATTTAATTCACTCATACATACTTGACTTTCACTTTTGATGTCGATCCCAGGCTGTTGTCGCTCCAATTCCACTCTTGTTATCAAATGACCAAATCCTCCCTACCAAACTAGGCACAATCCTTGGTATCAAGTTCCAAAATACTTCGTAATCGAAACACTCTGGCCCCCGTGCCCAAAAGCTTCAAGAATAATTGTTCAAATCTCTAGTTCCAATCCTTCAACTCCGAATTCCAATCTTCAGTTCAGAATTTCAATCTTTTGTTCTAGTTCTCGGCGTACTTGTATAAGTATCTTTCCTAGGCGGTTGCTGCCATCTTCCCCTGCTCTCGACAGATTTGATTTAGAGAGTCATAAGGTTACGTGTTGCTGGAAGATGAGGTCCGAAGATTTAATAGCCATAGATATTAATATGTTTGACTTTACTTCTAAATTTTAATTATAGGTATATTTATATATTAAATGGTTTGTGATGTTTATTATCTAATTAACTTCAACTTTAATAATAATATTTAAAGAAAAAATTTATTATATATTTAAATTATTAACTTATAATTTAATATTGGTGGAGAGTAATAATTTATTCATTAATCTATACTTATGAAATGTTTATTATGCATATTTTGAGTGTTAAATTTTAGGTAATATCTCCTTTCTTAATTATTTTAGGTACTCAACCCTCTTATTATTTATTTAAACATTTTTCATAATTATTTAATAATTATATTAGTGCAAAGTATGCAATTTATGCATATGTAGCCATCATATGCATACATCGTATGCATGCTAATACCTTTTTGCCTATAAATAGAAAATGGGTAATTACACTCATGCTTATAGTAGCTGTAAACTATGGGAAGTACAAGATTAATTAGCAATAAGAACTTGTTCAATATGGTAGTTAAATGATGTTCCATGCTTAGCACAATTTACTTCAATGTTCCTTAGCCTAATAACAATTTCCAATTTCAATAGCAATTACAATTTTCACATTGACAGTAAAAGCAGATAGAACATGAAACAAAATGCAGAAGACAAGCCAAGACAAGAGGACACCAAATTTGGTAGATGCCAGGGAAAACCCCAATGTGGGGACCTTTGATCAATTCTTCTTATTATTAAATCAAAAGTTCAACAGAGAGAGAGAATACAAAAGTCAAATTGACTAGCCCAATACAAAGTCAAAACAACCCTGTAAGTTTGATTGTAGTTAACTGCAGTCAAACTTCAGCCTTAACCAGAAAGTCAACATTGGTCAAAACAACACCAAATCATCCTCAAAGCAACTCGGTCTTCCTTAGTCAAACTTGGCTTGATCAAGAGGATAAGTTTAGCCCAAAACAACTCCATCAAACTCAGTCAAAGGAGAGAGAAGACTGCTGTAATTTTTCTGCGGTCAAACAACAGTCAACCTTGAAGTCAACACAGGTCAAATAACCTAGAATTTCTCGGTTTTTGTGCCCACAGATGCGGCCTATAAAAATCAAACTTTTGACCCTAAAAACGCAGTCAAACTCGATTAGCAAGTCCTCGGTCAACGCTGGTCAAACATGTCCCAAAACTCAATTCTGCCTAGAAACTCATCATCCTTGCCACATGTGAGAGAGAGAGAAGTTGCCCAATGTTATACAAACCAATCAGATGAAGAGAGAAAAATGTGTGACTGATGAAAATGTGCCAAATGAGGTGTGAGGTCTCTTGTATTGTGACATCCATTGGTTTTCTTGAGCCTACATGATGACGAGGCTGATCTAAACAATTTGCACATGTGTGGGCATAAATTCAAAGTCACACTTTTGCTTGTCCGAATGAGATGATCTTTATATCAATCTTGGACCTCTCGAAAAGAGGATCTAATGCAATCATTATATCCATCAAATGAGCTGCCCCAAGGTGGAATTTGGCCCTAATTGCCAATTTTAACTCTCCCTCAACTAGGGAGAATTCCACCTGCCAATCCATTTGTTGTCATCACGCCATCCTGTCGTCATGTACCATCTCTGTCATCTCATCTTTGCTCTGCTGAACCATGAAGTAATAATGAAGAAGAATCGGTCGAGAGTGAGTCACAAGACCTTACCACTCTCCACTGACAAAAGTTAGTCTAGAGGTAGAGCCTCTGATGATATCCCAGATCAAGATGATATCCCAGATCAAGTTGTTGAACACCATGCACCTAGACAAAGGGAGTACGACAGTACATAATGCATCCATCAATAGTGCTATGGTCCCTATCCACGTTTCCCAACTCATTGGCCAGATGAGAGGTACATCCCATGAGTCCTAGACTACATGGGTAGGATGTCTGCTGGGGCATCAGTAGGAGAAGGTGAACCATTTGTCCTGCTCATATGCCATAGGAGAAGGTGAACCACTCATCCTATGCATATGTCAATCGTAGGGGAAGGTGAACCACTCACCCTACACACGTGTCTCATAGGGGGGAGGTGAACCACTCACCCTACACACATGTCACCATGGGGTATAACAGGGGAAGTTGAACCACTCTCCCTATGGTCGCTCATAGCTCCAAGAAGTACCCCAAGCCCCCAGGAGCTCCCAGAGCTCATTGCTCGACTCAAGCGGGACTCTCATGGGAGGGTCTTTCCACAACTCCAAGTCTCTCTCGAAAGGCTGAGAATTTGACCTTCCCCAAAGGCTTCGTGAGGATATTTGCGACCTGCTTATCAATCTTGATGCGTTGGAGCCTTATTTCTCCCCGTTGTACCATATCTCGGATAAAGTGGTACCTGATATCAATGTGCTTGGAGCGGTCGTGGAACACGAGATTCTCTGAAAGGAGAATCCCACTTTGGTTGTCGCAAAAGATCACAGTGGTTTCCAGCACGTGCTCAAGTAGCTCACTGAAGAGCTTCCTCAACCAAACAACTTCACAATAGGCCATAGTAGCTGCAATGTATTCGGCCTCGGCAGTGCTTAGTGCAACCGATTTTTGCTTCCTGCTCATCCAAGAATTGCAGCAGACCCTAGTGAGAAGCAACATCTAGACGTGCTCTTACGATCCACCACACTACTAGCCTAGTCAGTGTTTGTATATCCATGCAGCCTCAAATTCCTAGCAGTGTATCTTAATCCATAATAGATTGTGACATAGAGATATCTCAAGAGATCCTTAGCAGCAATCCAATGTATGTGATGAGGCTCGATAATAAATTGAGTCAACGTGTTCATAGCGAAGCATATGTTAGGATGGGAGTTTACCAATAACATTAGGGCCCCGACAAGTTGTCTATATTCAGAAGGATTTTCCAATTCGGGCCTAGCAACACTTCCACATAGCTTCTTGAAGTTGAGTTCCATCAGAGTAGACACGGACTTGCAACCCACCATCCCACATCTCTCGAGCAACTTCACAATGTATATTCCTTGAGAAAGGAAAATCTCACCTAGTTTTTGCCAGACTTCCAGGCCTAGGAAGTAGTGCATCAGTCCCGGGGCTTTCATCTCGAACTCAGAAGCCAACTCGCTCTTGCATTAATAAATGAAGGGTCTGCACCTGTCAGAAAGAGATCATCCACATAAAGGACCAGAATGAGAGTCATGTCATTGTCAACCTTGAAATATAGGTTAGGGTTAGCTTCACTCTTGCAAATCCCAGCTTCATAAGATAGCTATCAATCCTCTCATACCAAGCCCTAGGGCTTGCTTCAACCCATAGAGGGCTTTCTTCAACCTGCATATGTGTGTCCTTTGATTTTGTACTTTGAACCCCTCAGGTTGTTCCAAGTAGACTTCCTCCTTAAGCGAGCCATGCTAGAAAGAAGTCTTAACATCCATTTGGTGTAGGCTCCATCCTTGATAGGCAACAAGAGCAATAATCGAACGTATGGCGGTATATCGGGCAACTGGTGCAAATATCTCGTCATAGTCCATCCCTTCCTTTTGAGAGAAACCTCGAACAACGAACCTGGCCTTGTATTTTTTAGCACTCCCATCAGGTCCATGTGTGATTTTGTAAAGCCATTTAGAAGTGATCACAGACTTGTCTTTGGATCTAAGAATCACATCGCAGACATCATTCTTCATGATGGATTCGTACTCCTCATTCATCACATCCTTCCATATTTGGTGTTTCACGGATTCTTCGAACGTACAAGGCTCAAATTGAACAATAGTACTCATAGCAGCAAGGTACCCTTGATACCTGGTGGGCTTCTTACTTTCACAAAATGCCCCTCTTGGAGCAATATGCTTTTCAACAACTTCGAGAGTGTCTTTGAGACACAACAGTCTTTTACTTGAGGTAGAGGGATCACTAGGAGGTGGATCAATGGGATCCATTAGATCTTCAACATCGGGCATAGGCTCATCGAACGAAGGTTCATCCTGCTTTCCTGTAGTATCATCATTCTCTTTTCCTAAAATGGGTAGATTTTTGGCTTTCCCAAGAGCAGTGTCTTCATCGAATGAACATCATGACTTACTTTCATATCTTGTTGGCCAGGCACAAAGGTTCTATATGCCTTTGAATTTTCGCTATAGCCTACAAATGTTCCTTTTATCCTGCATGCTCCCAACTTGTTTCTCTTCTCTTTAGGCACATGAAAATACACGGGACAACCAAATATTCTAAAATGAGAAACATCATGTTTCTTACCAGTGAAAACTTCTTTGGGTGTCTTGAAATTCAATGCTTGATGTGGATACCTGTTTTGAACATATATGACAGTATTTGCAACTTCTCCCCATAAGAACTTCGACAGACCTAGATCATGAAGAATGGCACAAGTGGCTTCCATGATTGTTCGACTCTTTCTTTCGGCAACTCCATTTTGCTCAGGAGTGTATACAACAGTTGTCTCCCTCTTAATGCGAACTTGTCTGCAATAGTCATTGAATTCGTTTGGTTCATATTCGGTCCCATTTTTGGTCCTCAATATTTTGTTCTTCCTTGTTTGATTCTCCACCAAGGTTTTGAAGGCACAAAACCATTTGAACACTTCGTCCTTCTTCTTTAAGAAATAGATCCATGTTTTATGAGAGAAGTCATCCATAAAGATAACATAAGTATCCTCCCAATGATGTTATGTGCAACATACTAGATAGGTAAGAATGGACTAGTTGAAGAATATTAGAAGTTTGGCTTTCGCTTGAGGGGAATGGTCCCCTTGTAAGTTTCCCTGCTGCACAACCTTGACAAACACCTTCATGATTCATGTTGAAATCAGGCATACTTGTGACCATATTCCTTACCCCAAGTAAGGCTTTGTAATGAAGGTGGGAAAATCTTCGGTGCCACAATTCAGGTTAAAGAGAAGTGTCGCAAGGCATGGCTCCTAGAGGACATCCTCCAACTTGATAGGGTTTCTTTGCCAAAGACGCACCTTTCCATCAACGAATGCTAACTTCAAGCCTTTATCTTCCATCGTAGAAATAGATACCAGGTTCTTCTTCAAATCGGGCACATACAATACTTCATGTAGATGAATGGTTTGACCTTGGTTCAAGTGAAGAGTGACAATGTCTATTCTTTTCACGGGATAGGTGGCATTATCTCCAAGTATGATTTGCAAGTTAGTATTCTTTTCAACCAAATTCGAGAGGGCCTCTTTGTTGAAATTTCTAAGTAATACTTGTCAGAAATTTTATCTATATTCTTTGGTTTATTTCGCCTACTTGTTTAATTACTAACAAGTTATTTAACCATATAAATACTGAAATAAACACAATACAGTCTCGACCATCTACAGATCAATAACTGAAAGAAATGAACAAACACACAAGGGACATCGTTATTTTTGGACAATCGTCCCTGGAAAAACCCAACTTGGGGAAACTGGTGCAACAGTTCTAAGGGTTTTATTATTAAGCAACTTTTCTTGAGTACACTACGTGCCAATCTGGCTCACTCCACAGAGATAAATAATCTGGCAGTAATACCTCTCTTCGGAAGCAGATATTCTGAAAATCTGCCGCACGAAACCCTCTCCAGCACAATCTGAAGCACTGCATCAACCCTCCTGGCCTCTGCGTCAACCTTCTGAGGCTTTGTGCAGTCTCTCTGGCCCTCTGCGTCACTTTTGCAGCCTTTGTGTGGATGATGCAGGCCCTTTTGGCCTTTGTGCAGTCACTGCTAGCCTCTGCGTGGCTCCCTCTGGCTCTGCGTTCGCCTCTCTGCCTTTGCGCTGGTCTTCCGGCACTCTCTCTGCCTCGTACTCACTACCCCTCACTGCAACTCTGATCACTGGTTCGATTTCTCTTAGCAAACCTCACTCTAGAAAATTGAACTGATTGATCACTCTGGTGTATCTCCAACTGACCCTCAAGCCTCCTCTTATACTTTTTCTGTTGAGTCTTCAACAACCGAGATTACATCTCTAATCAACGACTAAGATTAGATTTGGCTTGATCCATGTCCTTTAGAACCTTCTAACCGAGTTTTATATCAATACCCATTAATATTTTTATTTTCCTAAGTTTAGACTTACGAACCCATTAAAAATGTTAATTATTTTAATATCTCCTTCACCGGGTAGAATTTCCCCAAGCCATTTCTGGGTCTTGGAGATCTCATGTGATTTAGCCTCTCCACCAATTTTCATGGCTAGAGCACATCCGATGCTACCCCAAATCAACACTCTTTGTACCCGGTGAAGTGCCTTGAGGCTCCACTATCAATCAACCAATGATCCAATGTATCCGACAATAGATAAAGCGGAAATAAGATAAAATTAATTTTGTTTTTCTACAACATTACTTTCCTCATACCTAGAATTTCATTATCTTTTGGGAGGATGACCATTTCCATATCGAGCAGTGGGAGCATTCCTCTTTCCTTTGAACTTGTTGTTCCTTTGATTTCCATTGCTTTTGTAGTTGTTGTGGTTGTTGTTGTCATCATCCCTTGGAGTATCCTTTTTGTGAAGACACTCTTTAGCATAGTGGCCAAACTTGTTGCAATTGCAGCATCTTCCTTTTCTTCCTTCTTTGAATCCCGACTTGAATCCTTCACTTTGTTTCCTTGGACCAACATTGTTCTTCCTCTTAGCATGAGTAGAGAAAGTAGTAGGATCATTTCCATTTGAAGGCTTATCTCTCTTCATCATCCTTATTTCTTCTTGAGTGCATCTAGCCAACAATTCATCAAAACCTAGAATCCTATCGTTGTTGAGGATGGTGGTGTTAAACACATCCCATGCTCTTGTAAGACCTCCAAGTGCAATAAGAGTGAGCTTCCTGTCACGAACTATTTCTCTAATAGATAGAAGATCATTTCTGATTTCGGTAATCCTCATGAAGTAGGATTGAATAGGCTCTCCTCTATCCATCTTGATGTCTTTCAACTTGTTCTTGAGAAAGAGGATTTGATTTGCATTTTTTATTTTGAACATCCCAACCAACTTATCATACATCTCCTTAGATGTTTCCAAAAATTGGAATATAGGCAGCCAAATGCTTCTGAATGGAGTCTACAATGATTTTCTTAGCTTTGACCTCACCTTTCTTGTACTTTGTTTTTGCAGTAGCAGGTGCATTTGAAGGAGGCTCCACCATTCTTCCCCTTACATAGTCCATAGCATCATTCACTTCCAAAGTCAAATCCAAAGTCATCTTCCATGCATGAAAGTCAGATTTGTCCTTGAGCTTGTCCTCGGATTTGAAGTATGATGTAGTCATCATTGAAACTAGACCAATATTCTTGTCCAACAACTCTCCTTAGTGATTGCTTTTCTCACTCTTGCTTGGGCTTTGTCTTCACTT
>APFE031125766.1:34111-47526 GCA_000404065.3 Pinus taeda | reverse complement strand
GGCTTCTTAAGCCTACATGATGATGAGGCTGACCTGAACAATTTGCACATGTGTGGGCATAAATTCAAAATCACACTTATGCTTGTCCGAATGAGATGAACTTTATATCAATCTTGGACATCTTGAAAAGAGGAATCCAATGCAACCATCATCTCCATCAAATGAACTGTCCCAAGGTGGAATTTGGCCCTAGTTGCCAATTTTAACATTATCCTCCTTTAATGACCATTGTTTTTTATATCAACAAATGCAAATGAAATGATTAGTTCATCATGCTTATAGTAGTTGTAAACTTTGGGAAGTACCATATTAAGTAGCAAAAAGAACTTGTTCAATAAGGTAGTTAAATGATTGTCCTGGCTAGCTAATAAGAACATCTATATGCATAAATTATAGGTAAACTGTCTAGTTGTGGAAATACAAATCTTTTGATATTGCCATAAACTTGCGAGGGGGATATGTGTATAAAGTTGAGAGGAAGATGTTTATATGTGTAGAAAGTTAAGAGGAAGTTGTTAGGGGTGGATTCCATTGCAAAATTCTCCCTTTGTCTAATATGATCATGAATGATTCAAAATGTATTGTTATATAATTTGTCATCTATCTTGGTATTTTATGGGTGGAAAAATTTATGGAATTGGCTTATAGGGCCTATTTTAGCGGCAGGTCCTAGTTTGGAGATTTGCGGTCCAAAACCTTCCAGAGCCATTTTGAGGCATCAAATGACACTTTTTGGGGTTAAAACTTTCCTCACGTTGTGCATGACCCCTTAGCATTGTTCTATAAACTGAGAGCTTTCTAATGGTGTGAAGATCAACTCAATTGGAGGTCGTATGCAGAAGTTATGCCTTCCACATGTTGACCTACCTTGTTGACCACCATGGTTCCAAGTGGAAGCCATGTCACCCCCCATTACTCACGTGCAGGATAGCCATGTGTGAAATTTCAAGAAGATTCTTGAAAGTCCAAAACCCTTGCACTTGTTGAGTGGTGAGGCATGCAAAAACCCTATCCGTAAATGGCTATCAGACTATGGTAAATAGTTGACCACTAGAAGGTGAGGGGGTTTTATTTTTTAGCATTGTAGTTCTTCTGTAGTTGAGAAGGGCATCTAAGAGTGGGATTTAAGAGCAAAATAGAGGAGGAAGAAGATTTCGTATTAGCCATTCAGGCCACGGTGTCAAAGGCTACACCTTCTAGTTCGGTTTTCTCCCATTTCGAGTTTCAAAGGATACATATTGTGTTCATTTGTGTGGATGGTGTACTCATTTGCTTGTTCTTTCATATCAATTATTTTCAAAAGTTTGAGCAATTAGCTAGTAATACTAAATTTGTGATCTAAGGAAGTAATTTGAATAATATGGGATTTCAGAATATTGCAAGATTTGTCATGAGCACTGGTTCCAGTGGAATATCCATGATGGTTTATAGATCATATTAGTATTAGTGGAGTTTTCTTTAGGGATTTGAGGGAAGTTTCAAGATCCTAGAGTTGGCTTAAGAACAAAGTTGCAAAACTCTAGCCATGGCAGGTGAGTCCCGTCATAACAACCCTAGAGATGCAGTAGAAGAGAGATTTGTGATGATGGAAGAGTAGGCAATGATATCTTTTGCAACATGGCCCTCCTCATGGCGGCTCTAAGAAACAAGTTTGGACATTTCAAGGTTATTGGTGGCTCTAAATCAAAAGTTGGATTGGATGTGAAATTGAGAGATAGTGAAGACCCATAAAAGGAGTTGAAAAAAGGTCTTGAGAAATAGCAACCAAGTTCCAATGCTATCACTCTCTCACAAACTTTGTTTAGAATTGAAGTGAAAGTGGACATCAAGCCATTGCAAAGTGAGATTGATGCTATTTATTTGAATCATTGATTGCAGTAGTAAGAAGTGTATTTTAGTGTTCATATAGACGAAGATAAAAATTTTTCATTTGTTTGATGGCTACTAGAGGGCTACGCACTATCCTAGTGGGAAACTCACTAGTAACTAAGTGAGAGGTATTCAAAACCCTCATCAAGTACTAATTTTACCCATTAGTTATGTGGTGGACCAGTGGATCCAAAGGGATCACTTTATGCGGAGATAAGAGAAAAGTGTGCAAGAGTACACTACGTAGTTCAAGAAAATGGTGATCACGTTGGGCACCTCTCCCAAGAACTTGGACACCCTCCTTAAGTATTTTGGGGGTTTACATAGTAATTTGTGAAAGCAACTGACACTCTTCAAATTGAGGGTTGTTGATTAGGCCTATGTGCAACACAATACATAGATAAGATAAAATGATTTTATTAATGTCCAGCGAATGACCATAAAAGTAGGTCAACGGGACTAAAGGATACATCTAGTATGAGTACAATGTGGGGGTGCAAATGCAACTCCTAGAAAATGGTAAATCTAAATATTAAAACCTCATACAACAATAGGACAACATCATAAGCATGTATATAATCGAATAAGAAAACCTGATGATGTAGAGAACTAAGTGAATAAGAACATGGCTAGAGGTTGATGATGTCAAGAATGCTTGAATTTGATAGCTGACTGCAAGGGGGGAGGCGGTGGCGTTGGTTCGCTATCGGAGTCCTTTAGATCCAATGAGATGTTTGGTTGCACGATCATGGGGGTGGCATACGAGCGATGGATACTCTTAGCATTTGAGGCCGAAGGAAAGAGGCTTTGGATAAGTCTTTGGCTGCTTTGTTGGGGCTAGGGAGGAATTTATCGGGGGGGGTGGGCATCTTGTTTGGGAACTGTCTAGAATTAATCCCTCTAATGCTTTGGGTATGAGTGAACCGATGTGCTATTCGACACCTTTGTAGTGGTCTCGAGGGTACCGGTTAGCCTCCCAAAGGTCGGGGGTGGTTGAGGGGAGACCCAAGTTTTCATTGTTTTACCATCTGAAATACTATGGAACGCAACTTGTTGCTTGTTGCTCCAATTAGTTGGATCAACTTGAAAAGTATCATGTGATTGTTCGAATCATCCCTGAGTGAGGTAGGGTATGTATGATTCGATATTTGTGTTTGAATATCTCCCTGGTGAAGAGGGCTAGGCATCTTTGGTCAGGATACCAGAAGAAGTTAGAGAGAGACTGTCACATGCATTGCTAGCACTCTTTGATCTTGTAGTATAGGGCATGCCTAAAAATGAGGTGCTACTTTGTCTCTAGCTCTCGACGGTGACACACTTGGTAAATCTTATCAAATCGTGGTATATGGTGGTTAGTCTTTGCTTGGAGTCGATGAGAATGTAGTATTCTAGATATAATTTTCGCAGAAAAATTCTTTAGAAAATGAAACTGCCAATTTTATAAACAATATGCATAAATTAAACCACAAACTGAACTGCGAAAACTAATTTTTTTTTCTGCAACTGAAAACTAAACAACACAAGCATGCAAGAATCTCAACTTTTTTTTATTATATCGAATATGTTGGTACAAGAATAGGATTATGGCCGAGGAAATGGCCTCCCAAAAATATATGCTCCAAGCTAAACCCGACCTCCAAAATAACTGGAAACTGATGAGAACAACCTGTGAATTCTGAATGAATTCACCAAGGGGAGAGATGGGTTCTCGCCCACTCTCATTGAATCACCCGAGGGTTTTCGTCCTGGGGCTACTAAGGTAGAGAACTGGATTCTCCACTCCACACCAAAGACAAATGCTCAAACCAAGATATCCTCAAATGATCTCCTCCTCCTCTTTTATAGATTTGGTGGACCCCTCTAAAAGACTTATTTTATTATTATATTATTACTTGGTACTTTTTCCCTCATTTAATTGTAATTAAAATACCCTTTTAATTTGGGAAAATGCTAAATTGGCCACCATCCGTCCTTAGGCCACTGAAAGTCACTTCCCACCATCTCATCCTTGTTGAATAATGCAATTAGGTTCGGTCTTCATAATGGCATATGTAATTGTGATTTTATGTATTTAATGATTAGAGAAAAATAAATTTATTATGTGTTCTTGAGGCACGGGTTTCATGCTCAAGGGAAATATATTTTTAGGTCAAGCACCCATTGGGTGCTTCTAGGTTTGTCATAAAGTCAATTGAATCATTGTCATGTATTGAAGACCCATTTGGGCATGTTACAGATTGTAAAGAAACATTTATTGGGTCAAAATAGAGTCAAAAGACCCTCCAAGACCTCATCATGGCAAAAAGATCAAGTCGGCCTCAAGATAGCAATTTGTACCCCTCACAAGCCTATAAATAAGAAGGAATTCGACCTCATTTGGACAATCACTCAAGCAAGTTCGATCTCCATAAGGTAGAAGTTGGTAAAGGACAAAGAAGGAGAAGAAGAACAAGTTCGAAGTTTTGGGCCTCTCTCTCTCTCTCTTTTGTTAGGGTTTCTACAGTTACTGGGCGAAGGCGAAATTCTGAAGTTGCATCAAAGCTATGAAGTTGCAAGGTCGAAGCTGTGAAGCTGAAAGGTCGAAGTTGTGAAGCTGCATCGAAATTGTGAAGCTGCATTGAAGTTGTGAAGTTGCATCAAAGCTGTCAAGCTGCATCGAAGTTGTGAAACTGCAAGGTCGAAGCTGTGAAACTGCAAGGTCGAAGCTGTGAAGTTGCATCCAGGTCGAAGCTGTGATGCTGCTAGGTCGAAGCTGCATCAAGATCGAAGTTGTAGAATCTGCTTGTTCCGTTTCAACGAGCTATTACACTAAGGTGTTCCATCAAGTATTCCTACCAGAATGCTACCTTAAGCGTAATTAATTGAGTTAGGCCCTATAATGACCTTGTTTTTCGAAAGTTGTCAGAATGGAACAAAACGAAAGGCAAACTTTTGAGATCCTGGAATATGCTAAGTGAATGCCATTGGTTCCCATAGAAACTCCTCAAAACCCCATGAAACCCCTCCAGAAACCCCTAGGCCCACTGATGGCGTAAACCCGCTCCTGTGACCTAGCTGTCTCCGACCCTCGAAGTCCATCTTGACCATGCCATAAGGGAAACCAAAAAAAGAAATACGACAAATGCTCCCGCCCCAAGATTGCTTTCCCTCAAGCAATACATATCCATGAACCAATTTGCCAGTCTAGTGCAATTGAGAACCAATAACGGATCCCATACAAACCACTAGGTCATACCATGCCTATGTGCCACCCAACCATGAACGGATCCCTTAATGCCGAATCCCAGGCTAAACTCTGACTCATCCTTCCATCAACAAATACTCATGGATCCCAATGCCACCATGGCTAATCATCAACACCTATATCACATGGCCCTAACTCTGCTTTGTCTCTGGCTATAAACACTATGTTAAAATTGGCAACTAGGGCCAAATTCCACTTTGGAAAGCTCATTTGCTGGAGATGATGATTGCATTGAATTCCTCTTTTCGAGAGGACCAAAATCGACCTAAAGATCATCAAATTTGGACAAGGGAAAATATGTTTTTGAGGTGAAGCCCACACATGTGCAAATTGTCAAGGTTGGTCACATCATCATGTAGGCTCATGAAGCCCAATGGACATGTCACTTCACCCTCAACGACTTGTATAAATATAAGTGACCTTCAATCTCATTTGGCACCTCACTCACTCACACATTCTTCTCTCTCATTCTCTCATTGGTTTGTACAACGATTGGGCATATCTTTTCTCTCACACGTGTGGCAAGGAGGATGAATTTTAGGACAGAATTACAGGGCCAAAAAATTCAGAATTTTCCTGTAGTTTGTCTAGCATTGACAATGACTTTCTAGGCAAAATTTGAGTTCGATATTTGGGTAGTTTTTTGTTTGGGCAGGTCGTACCATTTGGCACAAAAAACGAGGTGATTTGAGCACTTTAACTGTAGAGATAAATTGCAGGTTGACCATAGATTTCTAGGGCATAATTTGACCAAGTTTGGCCACTGCTTTGACACTATTTTGGGCTATCTTTGTCTACCTGTTCAAGTTGAGTTTGATTTCCTTTAACCGAGCTTCATGTTGGGAAATCCATGGGGTTGGCAGTTAAGCGACTTCCCTTATTAATGACATTAGCTTGTGATGTTTTCATTATTAGTATTAGATCTCTTAATTATCTTTTCTTATCATCAAGATTAATGCCAAGCAACAAATAGAAGAGAACACAAGATATAGGCACGCTGCCAAGGTAAAACCCCCCTCGAGGGGAAAACCCGGTCACAAATTCTTCCTTCAGTAGATTCAAGATGAGACGACCAAGACCCTTACAACTTAGACTCGAGACTACTTGCATCCATTAGGTCAACCTTGTCATTTTTCTTCATACTTTGATCCTTGCAGTGACACTGAACTTGTCACTGTGATAACAATAAGATAACACCGAGTTAACATCACCGAGATATTCACTGTGGTAGCAATGAGATAAAACTGAAGTACATCACTGAAATATCACCAAAGTGTGATCACTGTAGTAGAACCAAAACCAAGGTAGCATCGAAACTTTGATAGAAATAACATTGAGTCACTGTGTTACATAACTGAACTGTCTCCACTGCAATCTGCATTCTATATGCCGAAAATGCCACGAAATTATCTCTGAGATCACCGAGAGTGTTCCACTGTGTTATGAACATAAATTATGTAAAAATAGATAAAAATAGATAATAAATAATAATCATAATATTATAAATATAATAATAAATAATAAGTAAATTAACTAATGGTTAGTTAGTTAATAATGAAAATGCATGTCTTAGAGACATGTCTGTTCATGAAAGGGTACTTACCTGGCTATATATACAGGACCCTTATTCTCATTTGTAATCATCCTACATTCATTCTTTTATTCAATGTACAATTACAATTACTATCTACGATGGATGTCTTTGTCTACGAAGTATTTTAAATATTTCCACTGCGTATACGACTTTTGGTCGTTACATTGGTATCAGAGCAATTCGATCCTTTAGCCGCTTCATCGTCGCACAGAGCCATGCTCTCCGATCCAGGCCCTTGGCCATCCAGGCTTCGCCAACATTGTTGCCGTTGAGATTGCAACGTTTCGCTATACTTTTGGGAGTTTCCCCGTCGCTGATTCGTCAGAGGCCTTTGGCCATTAAACAAAAAAAAAAAGAAAAAAAGAAAATAGTCAAAAAAGGTGAAAAAAGTACATTATAAAGATTTAAAAAAAATCATATAAAAATATATTATTGAAAAAATATGTATATAGACTTGTGTAAATTTTGAAGGAGAACATTCATATATAAAAGGTTCTACATTATTGATAAAAAGTGCATGATAAAGTTAAAAGGGAATCTTTCCAAATATCTATAAAACTATACATAAGAGAATGAAGAGTAGATACTATTATCTTGATTATTCATTAATTGGTTTACAAGCTCGTGGTTTTAGCAACCCATGGTAACTTCCCATGGTATTTTCAAGGTAAAAGAAAAACAAAAGGAATACAAAATCTCTTTATGTGAATGGTAAGTTTTTACGTGGAGAAAATTAACGAGTCAAAAGCACATAAGTGGACATATATTTTATATTATACCCCAAAGAAGTGAATAGCCACGTTTCACTAGGCTTGTAACTTTTCAAAAAGATTTTTTTTTTATAAATAAAAGATATATAAAGAGAAGTATTATATTATAATAAAAGATATATAAAGAGAAGTATTATATTATAAAGGGGTATTTTAAAGAAAAGTTCATGAAAATATATATAAGTACAAAGCGGGTACTATTATAAAAGGTTACTTGAAAGATCCATATATTAAAGTTATAAAGGATAGTTATTATAAATAAATAAAAAGGCAATAAGAGGGATACATTATTAATTGAAGAGTTATAAGATAATATTCCCTATGTTAAAAGGGTAATTAAGAGGGACTTATCATATTTTGAAGTAAAAGGAAGCAAAAGAATTATCATTTAAAAAAAAGGGAGAGAGAAATAAAATTAAAAGTTTTAATGGTTTATTAAAAAAAGGGGTTACTTTATCAACCCTAATTTCATTGCGACAAAACAAATGGGATCAATCATTGAAAAAAATGATGGAGCTCAATTCTAAAATGACGAAAGAAGAAAGGTTTTCCTATAATGGTCTTTTGGTTACAAATCACAGAGTAATTGCATTAAAAGGAAGTATCCAAGGAAGAGAAGTTAATGTCGTCATCGGCCCAAGCAACGATAAAAATTATATCATCAACTTGGCAAATTAGCTATTAATTCCAGAGCTAAACATTGGTGTATTTCTGAAATTGCTTTATAGAGAAATTGAAATACACAATAAAAATTCCAACAACCACAAATTACAACTTATCTCGATTTCCGTGTTTGAACTCTGCCTCGAAAATGTGCCAATTAGCAAACTGCCAAAACAGAAATTTTTCCAGCAATAAAACGTCATTAAATGATGTATGGCCTGCCTTGAAAATCATGCTTGGAACATGCTGTATGGATTTTAGCAGTATGACTGCCTTGAAAATCATGCCCAAAATTTGCCTCGAAATTTGTGCACTTGCTGTTGTCCTCTTGCTCGATTTCTGTGCCTTTCTCCTGTTGTATGATTTTGCCTTGGGATGCGTGCCAATAAATGCTGCTGCCCAGATTTGCTGAAATGTCTTCTTGCTGCTCTCCTTCACTTCCTCATTGCTAAAATTTTTCTCCTTGCTCTTTCTTCTCTTTCTCTCAAATGCTCATGAAAGAATAAATTGATATTTTTCTCTTCACTTCTCCTTTTACTCTCTAAATGGCCTTTTGGGTTACCCTAAGATCTAATGGATGAGATTCATTTAGATCTAGGGATGAGAATAAATGTGCATTTAATTCTCACTTTCTATTTTTTTAACTCACCCACTTAAATAAATACCCACTTAGCCTTTTATTTCCATGGTCACTTTTTCACTTTCTAATTCTTCATTGACTTTAATAAAGTCTTCTTTAAATTAGAATGTAACTTTACCACTTATAAAGTCACTTGTAATTAAATTGACTTTACCACTTATAAAGTCACTTTTAAGAGAAAAATACAAATAAATTTGGACACTTTTCCCTAGGTCAAAGATCAAAGCCTTAGGGAACCACTTGTCCTCTGGTACCCAAATTTTAATAGGAATAATGAGTAAGGATGTGAATAAGATCTAAATCATCTGAAGTAATTATCAATAAAGAAGACTTTATATAAAATTAACACAGGTTTCATATAAATAGAGCCTCCCCTCATTTTGTTTTTTCATCATCACACATTTTATTCTATTCCTTTTTAAGAGAGTGCAAGCTAGTATTTTTCGCTACATTGCGAAAAATGTTATCTTTCTTGGTGCAACTTGCTAGAGGAGGTGATTTTTGCATGGAGACATTGTTCTGGGATTGAAAGCAGTGCCTTTGTCGATGATTTTGTAAGTTGTCTTATTATTGATATTTTGCATGCTTTATATTTAAAGTCGGGTTTCAGTTGTTCCATGATTAAATGCTTTATCATTGCTGAAATTTTGCTTCAATATTGCATGTAAAAATTGTCCCCTCTAAGGCCTATAGGGAAACTCTTAATGTGCAGACCCTATTTTTAACTTCTCCCCTCACAAGAGCAATAACTAGGGTTTTAGAAGACAATGCTCTAGGAATCTCGCCTAACTCCATCAATATCCTTCATTTGAATTTGTGCCATAAAGACTCCATTGAACCCTAGTAGGATAAGGTGCTGGTGTAAGACTGTGTTGATCACCATAAAACTCGATAGAACCTATCTATTTTCTCTCTCCTAAATAGCTAGGGAAGCCACTAGGGTTTCTATGGCTGATTTGTGCATAGAAGTGTAACTTGAATTTATGTGGATGGCTCATAATTTGGTAGTTGCTTCTTTAAATTACCAACAAGCAAAATCTAGCAAATCCTCTTACACATCATGATGCACTTATGATGGGAGTTGAACATGCTAAGTAGGGTACATCTCTTGAAGAGAGATTCTTTGTCACATGTGGCAGATGATTCCTTTCATGAATATTATAATTAACCACTACTTCTGTAGCTGCTTTTCTCCCTCTTTTCAAGTTTGGCTTGGTAAGCAAGGGCACAATAGGCAGGCTTACAGAGTGAGCTTGAGTAGAACGATTCAAACAACAAAATGCCTAAGGTTTGTGAGAAGCCATTGTGGTCTTTTGAAGACAGTATTGAAACTTTCTATTGTTTGAATGAGAAGATAGTTATTGGTGTTTCAATGTTTTGTTCACTATAACCACACTGCTGATTTATTAGATCCATTCTGTGTCTATTTTTCATGCTAATCTCATTTTCTAATATCCGTTTTGTACATTTTTGAGTTTGCCATTCGGCAGTTTTGTTTATACAGAACTGAAATTTTAATTGGTGTTTCCAGTCTCTCTTTTAGCTGTAGGTTAATTCTTTGAGTGCAGATCTGTGTATCATGTAGATGTAAAATTAGAAAAGCATGATCGATCATGTTGAAGAATTGTTCGAGTTCATGGAAGTAGAAGATTGAGCATATGTTGTTTAGTATTCAAGTATGTCTAGTGGCTTGCTCTTGTCTCTTTTTAATTTTAGTATCATGTATGATCATAGATCATTTATGTATATAGGACTATCAAAACTCTTATCATGTCAAATTTTTATGCATGAATCTACCATTTTACGATGAGTGGATGCATGGATTCACCTATGTGTTTGAATGTGGTTATTTGAATGTAGCATTGTGTTTATTTGCGATTAGGCATGATTTATCGAAATAAACTTAATATTTTTGATACTTTCTATGTTTTTTGGTACTCAAGGTGGTCAGGGGAATGTTTTGTCCCATGTGTTATCTTGTAAAATTTGGGTGGTCCCTCCAGCCTGTCCCAAAACTTGTCCCCAGTTCCCCTATCCACTGATGGTGAAACATAAAACTTTTCAATATGGAAAAATCCTTTCAATTTCATGCTTTGTTTTTCTTAAATGTTGAATTTTCAAGATTTTTCTAGATTGATAATTACTTCCATTGGGTTTTTTCATTAATCTATCTTGTGTCACATTCATCATTAAGCAATTATACATAGAAAATTTCAACAGTAAAAACAATAAAGACAGTAGGATCATGAAGAGATAGCCAAATACAAGAGACACAAAAATTTATCTGGGGAAAACCCTTAATCAGGGAATAATCCCAGCAAGCCTTTCTTAGAGAAATTATTTAATTCAACAAGAAATATACACTCTGATCTTTTGAAGTTAAAGTATAGTCAAACAGACCAGCAACATAATCCCGGTCAAACCTGCTCAAACTGTCCATAGCCAAGTCAAACTGCTGCTCAAGAGATTTCGGTCTTCTCTAGTCAACTAGGCCGAATTTCGGCCTGCTGTCCTTCCACAGAAATTCAGCCTGCTTTCAACGAAAATGCTCAAAAGAAATTCAGTCAACAATGCACTAATTTGGTCAACTTCAGACTTGTTTTCCTCCTTGATCCTGCTTACAAATGAACAGAACATATCTTGTCTTGATGAGATCTGAATTGGAGCCTTGGAGGAGATCGATCTGCCTTTATATAGAGGACTGATGGGTCTGTCAAGTAGGCTGGCTGACTTGATCTTCTTGGAATGCTGACTTGACATTATTTAAATTTCAAAAATCGAATTTCCCACTTTTGAAGCCGACTAGGAATTCTCACTTATATTTATTATTTAGAGGGCTAAAACTCGATTATGAAGATACACTATAGCTACAAAAATTTAACACTCCCTCTTAGGTAGGGAAGTATTCATAATAACTTAATCAGATGTTCTCTTGTTGAATTTTTTTTATATTCCAAGAAAAGGGTTGAATGAACTAGCTATGTTGATGTATCCACCCACTACATGTGGAAAACATTCTGCATTAGCATTATGCAAAGGATCTAGTTACCCACAAGTTAAATACTCTTTGGCTAGTTGTTAAAATTGGAAACTAGGGCCAAACTCCATGTGGGTCATCCTATTAGTATTAATGGAAGCTGATTTTTTTCTTGGACCCTTCTCATCGAGAGGTGTAGGATTGACCTAAAGATCATTCGATTCCGATAAGTATTCATGGAGATATGAATTTATTTGTGTTATGGGACAATTCGTCAAGGTCGGCCAGCAACCAAATAAACCTCACTTGTGCTCAACGTTTTAGTATAAATAGAGGAGGCCTTCAAGTCATTTCAACACACTTGGGATCTCTTCCTCCCTACTTGTCTTTGAGTTTTAGTAGGAGGAGAGATCGTAAGGGATAACGCTGCTCTAATCCAGAGGGCAAAAGTTGGAACTGCCGGAAACTGCCGAGAATAGTTGGAATTGCGGGAATTGTCGGGAAAAGCCGAAACTACTGGAATTGTCGGAACTGCCGGGAATAGCCGGAATTGCCGGAACTGTCGGGAACTGCCAACAAAAGCCGGAATTGTCGGGAACTACCGGGAAAAGTTGGAACTGCCGGAATTGCTGGAACTGCCGAAAATAGCTAGAATTGTCGGAATTGCCAGAACTGTCGGAACTCCTGGGAATAGCCGGAACTACCGGAACTATCGGGAATAGCCGGAATTGCTGGGAATAGACGGAATTGCCGGAACTGTCGGGAATAGCCGGAACTGCAAGAACAACCGGGAAAGCTGATGCAGAGGGCAGAAGTCGGAACTGCTGGAACTGTTGAGAAAAGTCGGAACTGTCGGAACTGCCAGGAATAGTCGGAATTGTCGGAACTGCTGGGAACAACGGAAATTGCCGAAATTACCGGAACAGCCTGAGCATCTGTCTCCGAAGGAAAGCAGCATGCAAGGGACAACTAACTAACATTGGGACAGTTGTATGGTACTTAGCAGCAAATACACCAAGCAGGCAATGTTACTGCTAGCATGCAACAGCAAGCATGCAAAGGACAACAAGCATGCTAGGGACAACAAGCAAGCAAGATGCAACCAACACATAGGTCAGTATGGCAACATGGTGCAGTAATGGCACATAATGTAGTACAGTGATGGGTATAGTCATGATTAATGAAGCATGATGAGAGGCAGCATAATGATGATGGGTGCAACATGGTGCAGCATGGTGAGGTGCAGCATGATGACAAAATGTAGCACAACAATAGGTGAAGGAGTCACCTTGGAGAATCAATTGAAGCAGCGCGTCTTCAACTGATTTCATGTATCATCTTCTTAGAGATGATCTATGCTCTTATCTAAATAAGTCAAAGTGTTGACTTCTGTTGTAAATGTACCATCTCTCTCTCTGCTGAACTATTGAAGAACATATAAGAAGAATTGATCAAGGGTTTCCCCACATTGGGGTTTGTCCCTGGCTAGCACCACATCTTGTGTCCTCTTGTCTTGGCTTGTCTTTTGCGATTTGTGTTTATGTTCTATTTGCAGTTTACTTTAATGCTGATGTGATTGCTAATCTGGAAAAGATATTGAGCTAATTGTGAAAATTGAAATAAATTGCTCTAAGCATAAAACATACCTAAAATTAACA
>APFE031125766.1:0-25245 GCA_000404065.3 Pinus taeda | reverse complement strand
ACTGAAACGGATATTTTTATTTATGGGTGGCCGGAGCCAGATCAAGCATTACAATTCACTGTTTCATACATTACATTTCTCTGCTTTTACTAGTCCTTGCCCTTTTAGGGAATAATTGCCATATTCGGTGCCCCTGCATTTATGATGATCATGCTTTTTTCGAGAGTACATCCTGTGTTTGTTAATCTATCTGCTTCTGTGTTTAATTCTCTGAGGATATGGAAGAGTTGAACAGAGGAGAAATCCTTCATGAGTCTTTTTACTCTTGTTAGCTGCTTATTTAAAGCTGGGTCCTTGAGTCCTTTCTTGTTTATTAGAGATTTTATCAGCAGTTCTGAGTCTCCAAAAACTATGATTTCATTTGAGTTTCCTTTTCTGGCCAATTGACAAGCTTTTAAAATACTGAGTGCTTCTGCCTGATTGTTGGTTTTAAGCCCAAGTCCCTAGCGAAATTCCTCTTTTCTCCCATTTTGAAGATAGATGACTCCCCCTGCTACTGACCTGCCTGGATTGCCTTTCGAGGCTCCGTCAAAGAATATAGTGCATTTTCCTTGTGCTTTCCACCACTTCTGGAAACTGTCCAAGGTGTCTCTAATCTGCCAATTTTCCTTGTGAATTGGGCGAATGGTAGCTGATGGTCTCGGCATGGGTGAGAAGTCTTCCAGCCATGCCTTTTCTTCATTTCGAAGGGAGCTTTCTTTGACATTGGATTGTCTCAGAGTTTCTATTAGGAGGTCCTTGGCCTGCTTCGCTACAGTTTCTGCAGTGATTTCTTTCTGATTGAAAACAGATTCATTCCGGGAGAGCCACAACTTCCAACAGACATATTTTGGAGCAACATTCCACACCTTATGCCAAAGAGATTTTTCTTTGATGCTGTAGGGGTATCGAGTTTTCCAAGACGAGAACATGTCTGTGATCGAGCAATGTGCTGGGGGTCTCACATTCAGCCCTGTCAAGAAGCTGGTCCAGACTTTCTGTGCGTACTCACAATCGATGAACATGTGGACTGAGGTTTCCAAAGCATTCTTGCAGAGCACACATCTATGAGGGCCAACAATTTTTCTTCTGCACAGATTATCTCCAGTTAGGATTTTGTTGTGAAATAGAGTCCAAAAGAAGAAGTTGATCTTGGGAATACTAAAATTTTCCCAGATCTGTTTCCACACTGATTCCGGATGCGGAGAATCCTTTTTTCCTTCCATCTGTAGGTAACCTTGTTTAGCTGTGTACCCTCATGTTTTTCCCCATCCCCATGAATCTTCCTCATCCTTATGCACTGGAGCGAAATCTGTAATTGCCTCTGTGAAAATTTTTACCTGTTCTTTTAAATGCGCTGGAATGTTAGGAAGTGACCAGCACTGCCAGTTGCCTTTGTTGTCCCACTCTGCTATATCCTCAATTTTCCGGATTCCTTTTGAACTTAGCCAGGCTCTTAAATCAGCAATTTCATTGATGGCTGAAAGTGGAGGATGACCCATGATTCGGTCTCTCCACAACAATGTATTTTTACCATTCCCTGGGATTTTATACAGATGGGATCTAAAGAATTCGATCCCTTTACAGCAGAGCCTCCAAGCCTGCGTTACTTTGGAAGAATGCGCTGGATTGAAGGAGGTGATCGGCTGATTTTGAAGGTATTTGAGATTTAAGAGCTGGCTGATAGGGTGCGAAGGCTCGGTAATTAATTGCCACAGGAGTTTACAGCCCAAAGCTAGATTTGCTTGCTGGGGGTCACGAATTTGAAGTCCGCCTTCGGCCATGGGGCGCTTCACTGTTTCCCAGTTAATGAGGTGAAAACGATCACTGTTTCCCTTCCCTCCGTTCCACAGAAAATTCCGCATCAGGGAAGAGATTTGATCTGCGATTTGTCTTGGTGCCATCAACAGAGAGGCTTGGAATGTTGGCAAGGTAGAAAGCACAGATCGCATTAGTGTGAGTTTGCCGCCTGTGGTGAGCCAAGCTTCGCCCCACGCTGCAATCTTTTTTTTAAACTTAGTAATCACCTCCTCCCACAATTGATTGCGATTGGATCCCATTGTCAGAGGTAAGCCAAGGTATTTTATTTTGTCCCACGTTGCATAGCCTTTGAACCCCAATTCGCTGGCAATCCTGTCGATTGCTTGCTGGTCTGTATTCCAACCGTAAATAGCACTTTTCCTCTCGCTGACTAACGCTCCGGAGATGCTGCAGTACTGTTGGAGAATGGTTTTGAATGAGTTGGCAATTCTCATGGATGCACCCCCGAGAAGGAGTGAGTCATCGACAAAGAGCGTGTGATTCACTGGGGCTATACCTTGTGCGATTCTTATCCCAGGAATGGAGCCGATTTGTTTCTCCTGAGTCAACTTCCTGCTTAGTGAGTCGACCATCAATATGTAGAGAAAGGGAGATAGAGGGCAGCCCTGCCTCAATCCCCTGGTGGCTAAAAAAAACTCTGTTGGTCTGCCATTCACCATTGGGGCGATCCAGATGTTTTCAATGCAGGCTTTGATAAGATTTATGAAATCCTGTTTAAATCCAAAGGCTGCTAGAACCCTGAACAGAAAAGAACGGTTAACTCGATCAAAGGCATTACACATATCCAATTTGATAATCATACCTTGTTCTTTCCGAGCTTGACTGGAATGGAGAGCTTCTTGAGTCTGGATGACATTGTCCAGGATTTGCTTGCCTTTTACGAATCCACCTTGAGCCGGAGAGATAAGCTTTTGGAGAAGGGGCTTGATTCTGTTAGCCAGCAGTTTGGCCACGATCTTGTAGGATGAATTGCAGAGAGAGATCGGCCTGTATCTGTCGAAGGAGCCTGGGTTTGTTTCCTTGGGGATTAAGGCGAGGAAGGTGGAATTTATTCGTCCACCCACTTTTGCCTTCCTCAGGGTTCCTCTTATCATTCTGAAGAGATCATTTTTAATTATTTCCCAACAAATTCTATAGAAATGAATTGAAAATCCGTTGGGTCCTGGAGCTTTGTCTGGTTCCATGGACCAAACTATATTAGTTATCTCTTCTTCCGTGACTGGGCTCAACAGAGAATCGTTGTCCTCCTCGCTGACTAGGTTTGGAATGGTTGTGAGAAAATCTTCTGCGTCCTCATTTCCATTTCTTTCCGCGCTTAGGAGATTTTGAAAATGGGTAACAGCTGCTTGTTTGATTTGAGAGAATCCTTTATACACCTGACCACTAGTGCTGGTAATTTATGCTATATGATTGCGTGAAAGGCGAGCCCTACACTGTCTATGAAAGTATGTGGTATTTCTGTCTCCAGATTTGAGCCACAGGCTTCGAGACTTTAGGCGCCAGTGTTCTTCTTCCGTTCTAAAAGAGCAGTATGTGTTCCTTTGGGCAGATTTTTCATTGGCTAAGTCTGTGGGAGAGGGATCTTTCTCCTCCAATTCGAATTGTATTCTTTCCAGCTGAAGAACTGCTTCCTTCCTCTGTCTAGTGGGTGTTTGCATAAATTTCTTTATCCAATCTTTAAGAGCTTTTTTTGTGTTTTTTATTTTTTGTTCCCACACATAGCTTGAGGATCCGAGGACATCTATCTCCCATGCTGTTTGAACTGTTTCATGGAACCCTTCTTTACCTGCCCAGAGAGGGCTGAAACGAAATGGGAGAGGACCAAGGTCTTCTTCTTCTTTTATGCATAAAAGAATTGGCTTATGATCCGATGTGAGCTTAGGAAGGATCTTGGAAAAGACCATTCTATTATCCTCATTGATGAGCTGCTGGTGAGAAATCTGTCCAACCTAGCAGAGATTTGGTTTTCTCCTGTTCTATTGTTGGACCAGGTGTATTTGCCTTTTACGGGTTTGAAGTCGACTAAGTCTCACTGTAAAATTAGGTTTCCTACTGTATTGATGAGAGGGTCCCTAGAGTAGATCCCTCCTCTTTTTTCTTTGGAATCTAGAATAATATTCAGATCACCGCCTATGACTATATTTGAAGGATTGATCTGCTCTATATATTCCAAGAGTGTCCTCCAACACTCTCTCTTTTCTTCATAATGGACTGGAACATACAAGTTAAACAGAGCGAGGGAAAGATTGCTTACAGTATGGCGCAGTTCTGTATAGATCCAATGTTGGGTCTCAGAGGATCGTTCCAATGAGAAGGAGTTTTTTTGACCAGAAAGTGCCTATTCCGCCGGCCGAGCCCCTTGCACTGACAGTCTTTCCTGAGTCATATTTCCATTTCATAATGCTGGTGTTTAGAAGGGCTTCCCCTTCTATTTTAGTCTCTTGGAGCATAAGGATGTCCGCGGTTTCCATCTCCAATAAGTCTTTAATAGCCTCTGCCTTATTGGGGTTACCCAGTCCCCTACAGTTCCAAGAGACCAGCTGCATCATTTACCGCTTGATGGGGTGGGGCCTCCTCCCTTGGACGCCCTTGGTCTTGTATTTCTCCCGATGGTCATTTCAATGGTAGTTTGACTGCCTAGGGTTTTCTGTCGTTTTGATTCTTCTTCCCTAGTTTCCTTGTTTGTTCTTCTTCCCACTTTTTTTGATGGCCTTTCAAATGTTTCCTCATCAGATTAGCCCCTGTTTTCTTGATTCTTCTTCTTTTGTTTTGTGATGTCAGCATAAGAAGGAGAGGGAGTATTGCTAGAATTCGGTTTTGGGATATTACCTGGCTCTTGAATGTCTGCACTATTCATCTGTGGTGGGTCTTCCTGTTCGGCCTCTGAAGGATTTGCCGGTGGTGTAAGAGATTCGAAGGGGTTTTTATCTCCTGCAATGCTGTTAGCTTCTCTACTTCCACTGTTTTGATTGTTTGTATCTTCTTGCCCTGATTTGTTCCTTGTCTCTCTTGCTTTGTTTTTGTTGTTCTACCTGCTTGCTCTCCTCTTCGCTTGTTTCCACTGCTTGCCTTTTTCTTTTTTCTGTTGTTTCCTCAATTTTTTTTTGCAATATCTTGCAAAATGTCCATATTTGTGGCAATGTCGACATTTAAAGGGCAGTTGTTCATAATCTAATTCTTGAATGTGCGACCAGTCTGCCACTGAAAGTTTGATAGCTTCAGGGAGCCCGACCTCCAGGTCAACTTCCACACAGATGCGAGCACATGAAAACTGATCCTTCCTCGGAGCTTGATCAATATACCTGCGTAGGGCGTTGCCAATGGATTTCAACGAATGCTGGCTCCAACAGTGGAGAGGGAGGTGTGGAAGGCGCACCCAAACAGGAACGGCTGTGGGCACATCTTGAGCAGGGTCGAAATCTGGATGCCATTTGTTCAAATATAACCGTCGAGGACCCATAAAATAAGGTCCATTTCTGAAGATCAAGCTTCGGTCTTCCTCACTGTCAAACACGAAGACGAAGAACCCTTTACCTACAAAATGGCTTTTTATTCCTTCCTTAACCAGCGGGATCCAGTTTCGATTGACCCATTCATCTACTGCCTTCGGGGATGGCCATAGCCCTGTGAACTGGCCAATGAGGCCCCTTTCGGCAAGGTTTAGCGTTGTTCTACACGCTTCTTCTACCGGTAGAGACACCGTAGGGATGTTGTCCAGCTTTTTTACAAACTTTTGTTGCGATAGCGAGATCGGCCGCTTATCAGTTGCAGCAACAAGGGCGCGGAATGCATCTAGATCTGAAGGCGTAGGGGGATCGCCTTCATTCGCCATGATCGGTGGAGGCAGGGGTCAGCGCAGGAACCCCATGCACCAGCTCAGATCGTCCATCAGAACGCGGTTTCAAAACAGATCCTGGTTCTCTTCAATCCGGAACGACCCTCACTCTGAAGATCTCACAGAAGCTCTACGCCCAGAGCGGGCAGGGCAGAGCCGAGCCCAGGGGAAGCAGAGAGTCACGGGAGGGAGCCACGCGCGTAGACGAAAAATTTCAATAGTATAATAGAAATAATTTTTTTTACCTTAGACTAATATCATTAATATTAATTGGAAATTAATATTATAATATTAGTTAATCTTATAATATTACTAAAGGTTATTACAATAATATTACTATTAAAAAAAAATAAAAAATAAAATAATAATAATAATAAAAAAAAAAAAAAAACAAAAAAAAAATTAAAATTAATAATAATAATAATAATAATAATAGAAATAAAAATAATAAAATTACCCTAATCTATTATGATATACTATTCAAATTAATAATATAATTAAAATTAATATAGTAATATTAGCTTGAAGTTATTCACAAATACTATGTTAATAAAATAATTTTGTAAATAATAAAATAATAATAATAATAATATAATATATATATATATATATATATATTTATATATATATAATTATATTAATAAATATGTATATTATAACCGTTAAAGGTTTTAACCGTTGCCTGTTCATATAGCCGTTGAAGGACCTGCATGCTCTATTTAATGGATCGTTCAGATTTGTTCCTCAACTTGTCCTGATGATGAACCACACTAGTTGGTTCGAAACGCGTCGACAATTGATTCTCTATGATTTTGCTGAAATCATTCTCACAATCAAGTATGGATCACATAAGTCTAAACTCTTTAATATGAAATTAATGACTTACAAGTGACAACTGATCATAATGAATATATATATCAATTTCGTGTCGTAACTATGCCTGGCAAAGAGGTTGACATAATTATTGGCTGACCTTGGTTCAAGGAATTAGGTACATTCATGTTAAACACAAAAATAATTCTTGATGTTCCCTTACAAGAAGAAGATGGTCACATTCCAAGACATGACAACGAAATCAGAATTGATAATGCTTTCATCAAAAGATCTTAAGGATATTTCGAAACTAATGTTTCAAGAGAATCTAGAAACAATATCAGAGAAGCAGAAAGAGCTTGAAAAAGTTATATCCAAAAAAAACAAGGAAATTCATGTTTGAAAGAGCATAATCAAAAACTACTTACACAAGTCAAAAAGTGTAAAACTAAGAAGCACAAGTTAGAACAAGAAAATGAAAGTTTCGACAAAAGTCTATCAGAGAAAGAAGAGGAAAATTTTCGCGTAAAGAACCTTAATAAAAAATTATTAGAACAAATTAAGTGTTTAAAAGATGAGAAGTTTGAATGCCAAAGTAAAGTTGACTCAGAAAATGAGGAACTCTTATATCTTAAAAATCATAATCAGAGTCTACTCACTCAAATTAAGAAGCTTAAAAATGATAAGAAATCATTGAACAACAAATCAGAAGAATTTATCACGAAATAAGTGTCTAAGTCTTCAGTTCATGTTGAAGAAGAGATAAGAACACCGATCTAATCAATATTACAACTCAGGAAAACGACAAACCAGTCTAGGGAAAAACATATTCAGATGTTGCAGTTCAGACGATAGAAATTCTACTTGAAGATTTTGTAACCAATTCAACAACATCAGTACTTGAAGTAAATCAAGAAACTGCCACACACATGACAAGGGAAAGTCAAAACAGAAGAACTCCTTATCAACATCCAAATCACAAGAGCAGACTTTTCAATCAATATACGTACCAGTATCACTCAGAACATAAACAACAAACTTATGTTCCAAGGAATACTGAAGTTTATGCAATCTTGTCCTGTGACAAGAATTCATCACAAGTTTCCAGTCACCGCAAGATTCTAGAGAAGATTAACTTAGGATGGTCAGATCCATTCTCAGTCTGACAATTTTATTTATCACTCCAAGGATCATATCAACTTGTATCAATAAAGATGACAGTTTCGAGACGAGAATACATTCGAAACAGAAAAATAGATCAAGTCTTTTTATCAACAAACTTTGAGGACAAAGCTTTTTGAGGAGGAAGGCAATGTTATGAATAAAATATAGATATAAATAATGTAAATATAAATAATAATAATACCTCATAAATAATGATTAATTAGTAATTAGTTAATGAAGAAGTATGTCCCTAAGGACATGATTCATAAAGGAACACTTGCCTAGGGTATATAAGCAGACCCTCATTCTCATTTATAACATCATCTCCTCGATTCTTTTATATAATATTCAATATACAATTACTTGTCCTACAATGGATGTTTTCGTCTTTGAAGTATTCTGAAGATTATTGTTGCATATACGAATCTTGTTCGTTACATTGGTATCAGAGCGTTCTTTTAAGTATATGAACTTTGTTCGTTACACCTAGCCAGAAACCTGAGATTTTTCGGTTTTTGCTGTTGATACAGAAATTGGGCCTGCTTCCAATGAAAATGCTTAGAAGAGATTCTGTCAACAATGGACTGATTTGGTCAACTTCGGACTTGTTTTTCTCGTTGATCCTTCACACAGAGGAACAAAAGATACCTTGTATTGATGAGATCCAAATTGGTGTCTTGGAGGAGATCAATCTGTCTTTATATAGTGGACTAATGGGTCCGAGTGTGTGTCAAGTAGGCTGGCTGACTGGATCATCTTGGAGGGCCGACTTGACATTATTTGAATTTCAAAAATTGAATTTCCCTCTTTTGAAGCCGACTAGAAATTCTTATTTATTTTTAACATTTAGAGGGCCAAAACCAATGTTGCATTAATCATTATCGGGATAATATCGGTGTGAGGAAAAAATCGTAATTATCGGGAAAAAATCGTTTGGTACAAAAATATTCATTTTTTTAATATCTAAACCATCTACAACATAAAATAAATACATTGACACATAAATATGATAAAAGAACTAATATATAAGATGTTTAATATCATTTCTACTGTTAAAATCACACATAACATTGAATCATGTCCTGAATAGTAAGTCCCGACTCCTGAGTCCCAACTCAGCCTCAAAATATCAACAAAAAATATAATAATGTATCTCATAATGTCATAATGTCATATACAATAAAATGAAGAAAATAACTAAAGTCCAATTTTATTGATTTCCTTTGTCCCTCTTGCGAGAAAATGCCACAGATTTCCCTTTCCCTCTAGATGTAGATGCTGGTGTTGGTGGAGTTGGCCGTTGAGTCTGCTATGCTCTAGAAGCTGAAGAACTAGAAGTAGGAGCTATAGGAGGTAGACCACGTCCTCTACTGGTGGTAGGGGTAGCCTGGGCAGGTGGTGTCACCTGGAAACATTACAATCTACCAATCTTGAAATCCTGAAAAACTGATAAGTTTGCTGGATTTTGAATGAAATCTAAAATTCTACTTTCTCCATATGAAATCCAGTGAGGCCGGAACCACTCTCAAACATCCCGAGTCATTTCATGGTATTGTTAAAAATTTAAAAGTAAAAGTGACATTCTCCTTAATCTTCATTTTCATCCTTTTAAAGTGACATTCTCCTTAATCTTCATTTTCATCCTTTTAAAGTGACATTCTCCTTAATCTTCATTTTCATCCTTTTACTTCAAGAATTTAACATTACCATGAATAGCATATCAATACTAGGGCCTAGACTTGATCATTAAGCTGCCCCACTCAAAAATTATTTGTTTCTTTAAAAAAAATTGCATTTCAAACATTTAGCATCCCTTAAAAAACCAAAAAAAAACATTATATAACCTCGCTGCCGGAGACCCCCATGATAATTTCGATTGTTATCGCGATAAATTCGAATTTATCGCGATAATTTCATAAAAATCGGCTAATTTTTTTTCCCAGCGATAATTTACTATAATAATCACGATAAAATCGGCATATCGAAAGAATCGTGATAATTTCAAATTATCGCGATTTTCACAACACTGGCCAAAACTCAATTCTAAAGACCGACTGCAGCTACAAAAATTGAACACCCAAACACTATATTTTACGTAGTATTATTTGCCCAATATTTAATTTGAAGAGTTGCACCAGCAGTTGTGTTGTTTTCTTCCACTATTTTTATACATTATTTCAATATTTAAGATGTGGGAAGGTCTGTCAGGAGTTCTACTAGTCTTGATTTTGGTGTTGTTTTAGAAAGGACATATGATAAGCGTTGTAATTTTTGAAAAATGAATTTTTGTGGCAGGCTTTATTTGCTGCCTACTCTGACCGGATTGTGCATTTTACAGAACTTCCTGGAGAAATGCCAAATAGGTAGGTGGAGTATGTCAATACATGATTTGAGTTTGATATTTGTGCAGCATAGAACTAATGAGTTTGATATTTATGCAGCATAGAACTAATGAGTTTGATATCTGTGCTAGAGATTTATTTCAAGCAAATGCAGACATTTTATAGGCTAATGATTCATATTGAATCACATCGACAATGGTTGTAACAATTTCCAAAGTTCCTGTGCCACTTTTAAATTACTTCTGTATAAGGCTCATTCAGAGTGCCTGAAATATTCTTGTTTATAATGAGTGAGTCTAAGGTGGTATTGCAAATCCAAAATGCTAAGTTGCATACGCAGGAACATGAGCTTACTTGGAAAACTGAGTAAAAGCATTGTTGTTGGTAAACTGGGAAATGAACTAAGTTGCATAATCTTTGCTAATATCACATGCATACATTTTTAAGCTTATAATTTATATTCAACCACATTGAGATACTGATTGTAATTATATCAAAAGTCCTTTTGCCACTTTAACTTACATCTGTTTATGGCCTTTTCAAAGTGCCTGAAATATTTTCTGTTTATTATGAGTGAATCCAGGGTGGTGTGGCAAATCCAAAATGGTATGTTGCATACACAGGACTGCATGATTTCCTTCAACTAAAAACGTTGTTGCTAGGAAGCTGGGAAGTGAACTAAGTTGTATCTGTTTGCTAATATTATTATATTTCCTATGCTCTTGGTTGAAGTTGATATATGTGTATATTTAAGCCTGTCAGCATGGAAACATGAAATATCAGCTTAGACACGAAAGGACTGCAAGCGATCTCTTCTTCTGTTGCTTCTACATTAACATGAAGCTTTTCATTAACGCAGCAAAAGTACTAAATGAATTTAAGAGGGAGATTGTAGAATATATGTAAAAGAATAAAGTTTATGTTAGTGTTTGTAGCTTTTAGGTATTTCCATGAGGATATCTAATCATGGAAATCGCCATTAAAAGTATCCTATGTTTCGTAAATTTTTAGAAGTTCACTTTATTAATTAATTAATAAAGTAAACTTTTTTTTATTAAAGTGATTTTTAATTAATAAATTGACTAAAATTGGTCACTTAGTAATTTAATTAAAAGAGAGCCATTGATGTTATGGTTAGATTTCAACCATTGAAGATTGGGTTTTTGGCTCATGTCAAAGTTATAAAAGAAATCGATGGCAAAGGAAAAAGACACAGAGCATTCATTTCACAAGTCATGTGAGTGAAGGAGAAAATAAGAGATCTGATTTTCAGCCATTGGTGAGAATTTCAGCAGTGGATCAGCAAGGAGAAGGCAACCAATATTCAATGACAGATGTCAGTCAACAAGAAGGAAAAGAGCAGCCATACAACCATACATCCATGCAGAGTAGGCTGTACAACTGTCCATATGGATTATGTACCGCCTTACGGATTCTGTACAATCCTATGTATTTGAGGGCAGTCTGCCTTGATTTTCGTGTAGATTGTAATTTTCAGGTTTGCTGTTTGTTTGATTAATTTCTCAGAGCTATTTTTCCCTGTAAGGGAGCTCTTGTAAGTTCAGAAGATAATTTTGAATGATGAACTGTTCTAAAAGGGAAAAAGCATTTGTGCACTATGTATGATTGCTTTTTTCATTTTCTGCTACATGCAAAAATTAATAATTCTAGCATCTAAATCTGATCTGTTTGCGTAGATAGCTGATTTTATGATATTTTGACATGGTATCAGAGTGCTAGATGTAAGAGAAAAGCAGATCTATAATTTTCAGGTTACTTCAACGAGCTTGAGAGATAAAGTTCAAGACAACCATGTTAGTAACCAGTGTGAAAGTTGAGGATCTACTTGGTTGAGGATCGACTTGATGGGGTTTCAAATTTCTTGCCATGGAAGGCAAGAATCTCAGTGATCTTGAAGGTGCAAGACTTGTAAGAAGTCATGTCCAACCTTCCTCTAGCTCCACCAGAGACCTCAAGGAGCACACAGACACCTGCAGTAGCAGACCCTGCAGTTCAAGCAACATCAGATAAGAAGGGCAAAAGGCACAAAGGGTGATCCTCGAAGCTATTAAAGATCATCTGATTTCATATGTTGCAGAAAAGACTGAGTCTAAGGAAATGTTTGATGCCTTAGTATTGTTTTTTCAAAGTGATAACATGAGTTGGAAAATGATTCTCAAAAGTAAGCTCAGAGAGTGTAGAATGAACCCCTCTGATAATGTAACTAGCTACCTGATGAGGATCACATAGATTCTTGACCAGCTTGTTGCTATTAGAGAAGCTGTATTGAATGTAGAGCTAGTGAATGTTGCTTTGAATGGGTTCACTAAGGCTTGGGAACTGTTGTCGCCCAAATTGTATAAGTGATTGCGACAATGACTCATGGCGGGGGATGTCACTTTGATCCCTGCCCTCTCCGTTTTGGCTGTCTCCCAACAATAAGATATGGGGGGTAATCCCTATGAAATGTGAAAGATGAAAAGACCCATTAGCAACCAACAAGTCCGAGAGACACAACTGAATGGCCTAATAACTTGGTTAGTTTAACAAGTTTGATGATTTGATTAGATTACTCTGAAAGACCAGTGCCTTAATGAGTCAAAATACTTGCTTAATTGAATTATCTGCCAAGCTACTGGATGAACAAATGTTTCTTTAGGATGCTTTACTATCCTAAATGAGATGCAATACCAAAAATCTAAGTGAAATGTAGAATCTTGATTGATTTTAAGTTAGCTGCCTAACTAGATGAATCCTTTCCCTAAGCTCTTTTGAAACTAGTCTCTAGAGTAGGTTGTGAGAGAGACATGCAAGGGAAGATAGCTGAGGCTATACTAATGATACTTCCCCTGAGGTACTAACCACCCGATGCCTTCGGTTCTGCGGAGACTGTGGCTTTGACGACTGTAAGGTCACCGTGTTAACCACTAAAGAGGGTCTAGACTTTGCAAGCTAGATGAGAAAGGTTGTCCTAGAGTCTTTCAACCAAGCTTATGCTTGGGGGTAGATTTTTTAGTAATGCACTACTAGTTCTAGAGTGCAAGTGCAAAATATGAGGGAATGCTTCATTGAGATTATTAATTAGATTAAGTACTCCAATAAGATAAATTATTTAGATTCACACACTTGTAGTGATATTCAATATGAGAGCAATTAAATGAAGCACTTAAAGAGCAATTGAACAACTGTCTCAAGTGGAGCAAGATAAACAATTGCAGTGAACCTCTCCTCAACTCCCACATGTGGCCTAGAATTAACTTCTGCGCAGGCCCACACAATCCCTGGAAAGGTGATGCTGCAATGACAAAAACTCCACTGAATTGTGCCCGACCAGCACTCCAATTCTTCAGCAATTTTGTAGCCCAATTCTCTCCCTACAATCCTGGCAAGATGCTGCCCCACAACTCTCTCCCAGGTAATGCGTATTCCTCGTATGCGTCCAACCTGCTGAGAAAAACCCACGACTTTCTTGAATAATCACCGGAACAACTCTGCAATATGAAGTGAATCTCCTAGGGTGGCACTCGACGCGCTCCGAAGGTAAGTTGAGATTTCCGCTTGGAGATCTCGTGTGCTGAAAAACACTCTATTGACCCAGCTAAACAGCGTGAGCAAAAACAATGGTTTAGATGATAAATGAGCAAAAGTCCCCAAAATGAGGCCCTCCACCTCTATTTATCTTGCTGCCCCTTCTTCCTCCAGGTGGGCCCCGCAAGTCGAGTTCCCTCTTCTCTCTCTCCCCATAATTCGAACCCTCCTAAGGGGTACAAATTCCCTTTGGAGTGGGCCCCACATTCCACTTGCACTTTGAGTTATTCCCTTTTCTAATGTTTGGAAGCCTTCTTTTCCCAAAAAGTCAAGTGGGGTCCTCCTAATCCACCTTTCCTAAGTCCTAATGTCAAAATATCTCTCAATGGCCAAAATTGCAAAAATGGAAATTCTTCTTAACCATATTAATTAATTGGGGATATTACACTGCCACTAAAGTTACATCGTTTCAGGGGACTAATTTCTATATAGAATATCTTAGTATTTTTTGGGACTATTTGGTAGGATGACTCCGGTTTATCGGGGTAAATAATTATTGTTAAGGACAGTTTTGATTTCTACTAAATGTGATGATTTTAACATGCAGTTCTCTTTCAATTTTTAGTTTCATTCTGGGAGATATGCATACTATTTTGTATAGACTACCAAGCAAGTCTTTCTATTTTTAGTGCATTAAATATGAATTGTGTTGCTTGTGTATACAAAGATCTTGGGAAGTATTGGTACTTCTATGCAAGTAATATAGATTTAATCTTGGATGAAGAACCTGTGAATACATTTGTAATTGAAGAACGTCCTTTGATGTGAGACTTTACCAGTCAATGTCTAAAGTTTTTCGTACTAGAAGACACCTCTGAATTATTGAGTTATTCTGTAAAAGGGAGGATTGAAATCCCCACTAGATAGAACTTTTCTGACAAGTAATCCATGCTTCTGTTTGCAGTGAAATTCACTTCTTTTACAAGCAACGTCGGGCAGAACATTTTGCTTGGCTTTCTGGGGCAGGCATATACTATGGTAATCTGTATCTTGGGTCATCACAAAGGTAGGGTTCCCAATTCTATAAATTATCATGTGTTTTTCACTGTAAAATTTTAAGCATCTTTTATGGAGTCTGCTTCTGAATGTTATTTTGCGGTGGTAATTTTGTTGCATTTTAGAAAATATTTTATATGGTTGTCTCCTTGCAGATCTAGGGTAAACATAAAGTGGATTTGCAATTAAGCTCTACATCTGTTAGATGGAAATTCCGTACTATGTTTAATCATGTGAATGCTTAAATCATTTGATTGGTGTGCACAGTGCATCCTAATCATTAATTAAAATATATTATTTTGAGTTGGATTTGCCAGAACTATTAATCTCCTCCTGTCTGCTTTGTTCAATTTTTCTTTAGCAACTCAGGTCATGGAGATGACAACTTTGTGGAAAACAAGGCCCTCTTTGAGTATTCAAAGTTAGAAAAAGAGCAAGAACTAACAAAGCCACAATCACTTGTGCTATCAGAGTTCCACTTTTTGCTGCTCTGTGATAACAAGGTTAAGGTGAGAGTTGTTTTTATTATTGTTTTGGACTAGTGGAGTTGTGACTTTTTCAATCTGAAACTAGATAAATGACTACACATACATTTGTTAAACAACAGATAGATGAAATTCAATTCATCACAATAATTTGCATCGCCAATGAGAACTTGATAAACAAACATGATGCAAGATATCATTTGAAAATTAAGAAATTAGGTCACGAAGGCTGTGCCTCTGTCTGTTGAATCATTCACAAATTGCAACCAAGCATTGCACATTTTGATTAATGGGCTTCGTTATTAAGTTCATTTCAGATGGATCTGGTCATGATTAGTTTATGATTTTGTTGTGTTTTATCCCTTGATTCAGGTTGTAAATAGAGTGAATCAAAAAGTCAGAGAAGAATTGCAGTTTGACCATGATTTTGACTCGATTTCTGGCGGAATTCTTGGACTTTGCAGTGATGCTACTGCTGGTGTATTTTATGCTTATGATGAAAACTCCATATTTGAGGTTTGTATTCGATTGAAGATTTCTATGGCATTTCTTTTGAGAACTAATCATTGGTTTTCTTTGGAGTTAAGTTCTTTTTGCTTGCTCTATTTAATATCCTAAATTTTGATTTGCATTGGAAATATTGCAGATATCTGTGCATGATGAAGGCCAAGATATGTGGCAGGTTTATTTAGAGTTGAAGGAATATGCTGCTGCTTTAGAGCACTGTAAGAATGCACTTCAGAGAGACCAAGTATACTTGGCACAGGTGATATGAGTATTCTACATTTATTCAATGAGATAGATGGTGTGAAGCTTTTATTGTACAATGATGTTTTTATTTTTGTTTTAAGTATGTGTCGTTCCTTTTCAAGACCAATTGTCTGAACTGTTTTGTACTTAGTATTTTTGCATTTCATTATGGTTCAATGAAACACATTGGATTTCATAGGGAAATCTTTAGGCTATTGTTTGTTATTTATAAAGAAATGTGCCTCTCTAATTCAAAATAAATACGATCACTGAATTTTGCAGCTCTGATTCTCCTGCAGGCTGAAGCTGCCTTCTCTACTAAAGATTTCATGAGAGCAGCATCCTTTTATGCCAAGGTGCTATTTCTTAGCCTCTTCATGATATGTGATTGATAATTGTAACACTGTTTATTAAACTTCAGATCAACTTCTCAATCTATTATTTAAATATTGAAAAATATGTAACATAATTATGTATAAACATATGCTAATCAGAAAATGGTAACGGGGGTTGGATAACGTTTGAATAAATGATTTCAGAGAAGCAGTGTCAATAACTCTTTTATTTTTATAACTGAGCACAGTGCTTTGGTACCAAAAATTTTAGTTTAGAAAAAAGGTTCTGTGTAGAGCTGGTTTTCCCCTAAAATTGTAAATTCTTTGACAGTTCGACTAGTAGAAAGGTTATCTTGAATCTAGCTTGTAGGATTGAGTTGAGAGAAGTTTCAAGTCCCGTGGGCTGCTGGCCATTGGTGTTGCTGATATTTATGGATACCAGGGCTCATGTTGAGAACTTTGTTTGCAACATCTGCATTGCTACTAGTTGTTCCGGATCAATGTTGCTTGGGAATGTTCCTGATGTGAGGACTGCATTCCCTACTTAAAATTCTGTATTTAAAAGAATGATCCTATAATAATAATTCTTATAAAGGAAGAAGAAGAAAAGATGTGTATTATAGCTACACATGATTTTCAGTGTAATAATATCTATTGATAGAAATAATGTCAAAAAATTCAATTCATTATAGAATTATAATCTAAAAGTAAAGTAATATTCAATTTAGAAGTGCTAGGACTTATCTTTGATAACAGTTGGTTTGGGCTGAGGTCATTGCAGGAGATTCTAACTTGCCTTCTCAGACAAGGAAAAATTATATTGGGTCACCACCCACGTACAATACCTAGCCAAGTTTACTCTTATCCCCAACCAATTTCCCAATTTCCCTCCCCTATCCATGTCAATGATCTAAATTTAAATGAATAGTGTAAGGTTCTCAATAACCAAAAATCATAACTTTTCCATATAGTTATTATTTGTAATGATAATTTACATAATTTTAGACTTGATATGCCCCTTTTTATTTTCTTTTCTGTTTTTCAATAGTAACACATAACATAGGGAAGATGGGTATGTGACTTTCTCCCCTCCCTGAATTGTTAATGTTCTTAGTGGCCTTGACCTCATCTACTTCAAAAATCAAGCATGCGATCAAACATTGTTTTGAAATTAAATAAATTATTCAAAGCCTCGTCTTTTCTCAAAGTGTTAAAACCTGTGTCACTGGATACTTCCCCCCCCCCTTGTGTCGCAAATCCTTTGTGTTGGACATGACATGTGTCTGACACGAGTTTGACACGCGTCTGACACGAGTTTGACTCGTGTCCTATCCGTACGACACAAGTTCGACTTGTGTTGCACATGAGGCCTACTGGTGTCCCAAAATTTGAACACACATCCTATGAAAAAACATCAGGAAGTCGATTTATTACCTCATTCTCATGCATTCCAGTCACTTTTTTGGAGCTCTCAAAGGTTTTGGAGTGCTGCTAAGGGAACTCAAGCAATTTTAGAAGGGAATACAATTTAGGGAAGTGGATTTGTCGAGGGCCCTACTAATGCTATTAATTGTAATGTTAAATTCTTAAAGTAAAATGATGAAAATGAAATGATTTAGGATGTTTGAGAGTGGTTTCGAGCTCATTGGATTTCAAGATTGGGGGGATTACAACGTTTCCATTGGAGTTTGTCATGTATGAGGGTATGGAACTAGCATTTAATTAAGAGCAGTGAAACATGGCCCTTATAACACCCATCAAGACTGTTGGGTCTTGACGAGTCATATGCCCGAAATGTGTCACTCTCATAGAACCCACGCTGACTTGCATAAGACTCGCGTTGACTTGTTGACTCACATATGACTCGTATCAAACTTGTACAAACCCGAATAAGACTTGTCCTTGGCAACAAATTTTGAATTTTATATATATATATATATTTTTTTTCAATTTTATTTTATATTTTTTGATTTTGATTTTGATTTTTTTTGTATTTTGCCAAGTCTTATAAGGGTCGTTCCTGATTCTTATATGAGTCGCCGAGTCAATATCCAGACGAGTCTTCAACGAGTATGAGTCGTGCATCATTGATTAAGAGGACCAAGCCCTTTATGTACCTCAGTGTTGGTTACATTGATTGTCGAACTCCTCTATTGTGACTCTAGTTAAAATGCACCCATCACTCAAATAGAATCTCGATTTGACATGTTAAGCTTTTTCTATCTTATTTTAATGCTAAGAGGGTGATATTGGTTATGAGTATCCCAATATAGGCAATGATTTTGATGATATATAGTACTAGTTATTTGTTGTAGCATGATTTTTTTTGGACTATACAAGCCATTTAGGGTCTCTTTGTGCATGTGTTTTTGGCTCAAAGATGGATTGCATTTGCATTCAATACTATTTTGGTTAATCAGTATTTGAGGTGAATCAATATTGTTGAATGGTGTTGTCATTAATGTCAACCTTGGGATTTGACTTTGACTAAACTCCTGTCATTGATGTCAAAGTATTAATGAATGCTCTTTTATTTGTCGGAATACATAAAGTTGGAAGCTCCACTATTGGATGGTTGAAAACCGTAGTTCTAGGGTTTGGGTTCCCTTGACTAAGGGCATACCCCACACTTGTTGAGGGTTTTTGAAGAAGCTAATCATTGAATTTGTCTTGGAGATCCTCGCTAATGGATTCTCCTCGTTAAGACGATTCTGGTTGTATATGGCACACCCTGAGAGGCCTCCTGGTTTGAGAGATATTTGTGTTTGAAGTCGAGGACCCTAGTTTCTAGGCTAAAACCCACAAAGTTGGTGATGTGGCATCAAGTTGAATAATGTGGATGTCCTATTAATGAAAGCCCTATATTGATGATGTGGCATCTTTACATTAGCCTAGAAGGATTTTTTGGTTAAAATTTCTTATAGTGAACCCCAAATATTATTTTAAATGTACAAAGGGCACTGAACCTTATCAAAGAATTCAAGGGGCATCAGACCTATCTCTAGGATCAAACTTTAATAAAATTCAAATCTCAAAAGAGGATATCCTCTGTTAACTAACCTTTGAAACTATTTTAGGATACTTCAAAAGGGCTAACAACCTCACCCTTGGACCTATGATTTAAACAACATTAGACTTCCAAATGGGTTTAGCTTCTTAAGTGTTCCTCCAAAATTAAAATTCAATTTGAAACCCGTCAAATAAGGAGCTCTTTGGATCCATTCAAAGTCCTCCTAAAACTATAAAAAGAGACCTTACTCTCTCATCAAAGGATTAACAAAAATGAAAAATCAATTCATGAGATAGCTTTGAAATGACTAATTCAGACCTGTGGAATTCAACGAAGATCTGAAGGGAGGACAAAATTCTGGAAGGGTTTATGTTCTTGTTTCTGTTTGGGTTTTTGGTGGTTCATTGGGGTATTTCTCATGCAGGTTCAAGAAAGCACTTTTATCCAAAGTTCATCCTCTCCTTGTGGCCTAACACATTTTAGATCACATTTTAGATTAGGGCTTATTCTCTGAAGAATCGGAAACCCCAGGAAGCCCTAAATCCATGTGGTTAGGGCATCAAAGCACAGGTTGAATTTGAATTAAATTTATTGGAGGCAGTGAGCATTGTAAAATCTTTGAGAAACACCTTTTTGGAGCCTCTACATTATGCAGATCTAAAGCAACTGTTAGGGCCCTTTTTCACAGGTTCTGAACCAAGCATTAAACGACCAAATTGCTTGGCCTAGAAGACTCAGATGGTTGAAATTTAAGCACTTGCAGCCTACATTAAAAATCTCGGTCCTGTAGGTTTGATTTTTGACTGAACAACAAATATCTAACCCAAATCTTTGCCCTTTAACTCTTGCGGTCTCGTTACCTGAAGTAGACCTAATCCAAGGTCTAGAAATGATTTTTGTCTGGGGCTAGGGAACGTGCTTACAGAATTTTCGTGCTTGTTTTCTGAGTTAGCAAATACATCAAAGAAAAGGTTTTAACTTTTGTTCGACTTAATTGTGGCGTTGGGATTCACTAGCATTTGAGTTTGACTGGGTTGTTGACCTTTGTGGAAGCCATGTAATAACAACACATGACTGAGTACCTCAGAAGCGAGCCGTATTGAATCTATTATTGTATACTTTTTGAAGATTGCAGTTCATACGTATTTTTGAAATCGTGACTGGTTACACACATGCATGAGCCTCATTGGATTTGCCTAATTTCTGGTGCATGTTGGAGTTTGATCTGTTGAACACAAAGCTGGGCTTCTGTGGCAGCGTAAGACCTGTGCATAAAATCACATTAAAGACCACTGTCATGCATTGATAAAGGAACCCTTGATAAATTATGGTGTGGCAATTTGTGTCAAAACGTGTTTGAAAACGCTACATGGCAAGTTGAGGAATAAAGGAATATGTTGCTTCTGGTGACACGACATATTTGATGAGCCTTGCGAATCTTTGGTTTCCATATAAGTACCTTGTCCATATATATATATATATATGTATTTTATATATGTAATATGGTATATTACATAGTATATATTGGATTGGATTCACATTCAAAGTCAGTTGTTTGTGGGCCCTAAAGAATTTGTAAAGGGTGTCATTTTATATAGTATAAATTGGATGGGATTCACATTCGTATCTGAAGTTTTGAGTTGGTGGTTTGTGGGCCTTGAAGGTAAGTCTTCATTTCATATTTTAAAACAATCCATTTTGTTGTATAGTTAACAATGTGGGTGGTATAGCAAGTCATTTGAAGGATGACTGAATGAATCAAATCATAGAAATATATATGGGCATTACAGTGAGATTGTATAACAACGACCTTGTATATGTTTGTGAGGATGTTGTACTGATATAACAATGGTGCATGAGATGATGAGCAGTTAGAGTTTAGGTAGAGGTTAATTTATTTATGACAATTGATGAATGTGACAAAGCATTTGACAGTGAAACCTACAGGGATATTTGGCAGCATTAGATATCAGTGACAAGGCTTTTGGATATGTGGCAGTGACATATATAATTTGTTATGGCAGAGTATTTGACAGTGACTTTGAATGACTGTTAGATCTGATGCTGAATATAATAGTGTTAATTATATTTCTGATGGTATGCGAGTTAAGGTACAAAGCTTTGACACTCACTTGGAATTGTGGCATGACAATGATATACATGAGAGTGCACTTGGTATTCGACAATGTATTTTGGTACTTGATGGTGTTCCTTGTACATGGCAGTTTCCTTGTTCTCATGCACTTGGTATTCGACAATGCATTTTGGTACTTGACGGTGTTTCTTGTACATGACAGTTCCCTTGTGATGATAACGATTACTTGGAGACAATGTGTGGATGTTGGCTTGTTGATATGACCGTACTAGACTGACATAACACAATGATACTTGGTAGAGTTGGACTTCGTATAGCAGCAACAGTGACAGTGTGAGTGCAATACTGTGTGTAGTAGTCAGTTGATGTGGTAGCTAGGGTTTGATGTGCAGATTGTGCGATGGTTTAATTTAGCTCTATGATTGAGCAGAGGTAAGATTGGGTTTGAGGTACGATTGTGTAGGTTCGAGATTGAGTAGAGTTGAACAGTGAGGCTGCCAAAACTTGACAGTGATATACTTAACGAGTAGAGCAACAAAACCTTCATTACAACTTCTTAATATTGATTTTGAGCATAGGGGGATCCAGTCTGAAAAATGTGAAACTTGGTCCTCTGGCTTATCATGGTGGCAGGATGGTGCAAGGCAAGAGAGTGGGGTCTCCTTCAGGTCGGACCCTGAGAACACTTCTAGGTGGCAGGGTCGTGCAAGGCAGGAGAGTGGAGGCTCCTTCAGGTCAGAGCCTGAGAACACTTTAGGGCGGCAAGGTGGTGTTAGGGCAGGTTGTAGCCTGCACAGGGCATTGGAGCGTCTGTCTAGTTGCAACTAGTACACAGGGTGTTGGAGCATCTTTTAGCTTGGAGCCTGAGATATAGGGCATTGGAGCATCCTGTTCGTTGCAATTGGTAAACAGGGTGTTGGAGCATCCTATAGGTTGGAGCTTGTAAATCGGGGGGTTGGAGCCTCCTTCAGTCGGAGCATTCGGTTTTTTTTTGACCCGAAGTGGGCTTTGCACTTAAAAATATCCGTGCCTACCATCTTGATTATTGTGCATTGTTGAATCATGTTGTTTGTTGTTGATGAACGCATATATTTATCTGATGCTAATGATAATTAATGCTCTAAAGGTTAAATGTAATTGTTGGAAATAAATATTGATTCACCCACCTCTCAGTGTTTCCAACATATGCATTATTTGTGTGATTGAATTTGTGTCATCATCATGTAATTGTTTTATATATATCATATGTTAGGTGTAATTCTCTCATTTTTTTATATTTTTAATATATATTATATTTTTTAATATATAATATATAACGTGTCCTTCGTGCCATGTTTCAAGGTTCACCATGTCACGTGTCGACACTTGTATTTTCATGTCCTCCGTGTCTCATGTCCTTGTGTCAGGTGACTTAGGTTAAAACATATTTCTTTAAAAAACCATAAGGAATGTTGATAGAACGACCAACATCAATAAATTAGTATGTTGTCTTACAAAATCCAATAATGACATAATGTTATCAAGCGATCTATTTTCCTAAAATATATTGATTGGGTAGACGCCTCTGTTGTTAACAAGTTGGATGTTTCCAACTCTCAAATTACACGCAATGCTTCAATACAACATCCTTTATGATTCCATAACTTATATGTCTTAAAAAGCCTGATAAATATATGTTTCTATAATGTCCTCTTCAGCTTAGTTGCCCAAGCGAGCACATAGTAGCCTATGTAACCTTGTAGGCTATGTAACCAAATTCTAGCTGAGTATAATTTTCTGAGGTAGCAAAACAATTGGGACTTTTCTATCTGTGGCAACAAATTACCTTTTTGAGTAGCAAAAGTCTTCCTAAGGTTGCAAACTGGTTTTCTAGGGTAGCGAAGCTCTTGCTGAGACTGCGAACTGATTTTCTAGGATAGTGAAGGTCTTCTGGAGGTAGTGGACTGACTTTCTAGGTACTAGATATCATCCTGAGGCAGCGGTCTGATTTTCTAGGGCAACGAATATTGAATATTGCACTACTATAATGAAATACAATTCTTTCATGGTTTATTGAAAACTCTAGTTTAGAATTGCACCCTAAGGGTAATCTCCCCAAGAGGGATAATACAGTTTCACAATATTTTATATTAAAACTTATTACAATGTAATAGTTACTTTAGATTATGCACTAGATATATTAAGTTCATATCACACAATATGTATTAAGATGATAATACAAGATGCGAACCTCTTTTTGAGTGCAAAACTTTGTTGAACGCTATTGTCATTGATGCCAACATCGGGCTTTGAACGCTCTTAATATTTGTCTAGTTTGCATCGATTGGAAGCTCCAAAGGACACAAAGCCCTGGAAATCCCTAGAAGCCGCACACTTGTTGAAGATTTTGAGGAAGTAGATCAATGAATTTGCTTTGGAGACCATCATCATTTGATAGTCCTGGTCATGCCGATTCCAATGACATGTGGCACATCGTGAGACTCATCACGATTTGGGAAATATGCCCAATCAAAGATGATGTCCCCACCTTGTGGTAAAAAAACCCAGAAAGGGTGATGATGTGGCAACATATTATTGGTTGACTATGGCACATTACATAAGGAAAAGATGGATGCTTTGTTGAAGGTGTTGATATTTAATTTTTTGAGGTCAAAGAAAATTCATCTATTTAAATTTACCATGGTCCAAATCTTTGAGGGAAGGTCAAAATTTTAAATTTTATGTTGATCCAAAATTGAGAGGGAAAATTTGTTGGAAAATGTAACTAGGTTATGTAAAAAGCAAAAAGAAGAAAAAGACGAAAAATATTTTTTATGAATTAAGCATGTTCTTCATGCTTCTAGGATTTGTTAAGTCAAAGAGTTAGAGTCCTATCTTGGATTCCTTGTGAGAAAAGGGAAAAATATTTATATCTTGTATCAAAATGTCAATTTATCCTCCACAAGTCTATGTCGGCCCTCCAGGATGGACAAGTCGTCCTGCCCAAGGGACGTGACCTTTCACATAGACAGACAACTATATTTTGACAATTGTTCTCCTCCATTTTGCAAGTTCGTGGAGTTTTTGTGACAAGTTTGTTGAAGATTTGAGGCAAGATATGCAAACTTCCTGGGGTAAAATATGCGATCTTTCTGAGGCGAGATATGCAAGTTTCCTGTGGCAATGGATGCGAGCTTCCTGTGGCAATGCTTGCAAGCTTCCTATGGAAAGATATGCTAAATTTCTCTGACATATAATCTGAAAAAGAACGCAAGTGCTTTAGGCTGAAAAGATGCGAGCTCCTTTTGATGATATGCAAATTACTGAGGCTATTTCTGTGATGATTGACAAGCCAAAGAAGGACCGTAATATGAGCTACAGGAAGGACAAGTATCTTTGTGGATAGAGAATGGAGGGCTAACTTGGGGCACTTGTGGAGTCTTGAATTTTGGTTTTGGGTCTTGGATTTTTTACTTTGATCTAATTCTATAAGGGGAGAAGTTGGTTGGGTTTTCCCCCTTGTGGGGTTTTGCCTTATCTTGGAGCCTATATCTTATGTTCTTTGTCTTTTGTGATCTTCTTGTATCATGTTTTGGTAATTGTTTGATGAAAGAGGAAAAACATAATAATAAAAGAAGCCAACAAATTCACAAGTAATTATCATGCTAAGAGAAATCAACCCTAATAACATGAAATACAAACATCTGCAAAATAGTCTGGCAAACATTCATAGTCCATCCGTGAAGAATGTGTTGGCCTTGTAGGCTTCTGTTATTAAGTAAAAGTTCCAAGACACATGTTTACAATGAACATCACTAGCTCCAGTAGTGGAGCATTGGAGTCACTCCTTGCTGCTCAAAGAACTAGCTTATCTCTCTAATGCCTTGCGGCAGGAGCCAAGGTGAAAATTCTTTTGCTCATACAATGAGGGAGTATATATAACCAAGGGTGACTCTTCGACTACCCTCATGACTATTTGACTTCTTATGACTTTTCAACTTACATGACTCTTTACATTCCATGTGTGTCCTTTGGACTTCCACTTTACAATAC